>JAPMNP010720681.1:0-10303 GCA_029874935.1 Atherina boyeri | reverse complement strand
CATTTAATTTTATCAACTCGCACTATTATATTTTTAGTCGCATATGCGACGACATGCTCGCACTGTACAGCCCTGTCATTACAAAGAATTTAACATAGCAGCATGAATGACAGTGAACAACTCACCCATTCTGGCCAGGACTGACAGAAAAGGGTCCATTCTCCAACAGGTGAAGTACATAGTAGATGTTGTAATGTAACCTGTAGAGACAGAAGAAGAAGAAATCATAAGCAGGCTATGCAGAATGATGCCTCAACATAAAACACTGACATTTACAAGTCTCACCTGTTGCTAATCTGAATATTGTTCCTCTCCAAAGCGAGCAGCATCATGGCCATATGGCTGAGGTACTCTGTGATGGCTGTCAGTGACATGCACCCAGACAGCAGAGACACCAAGGCTTGCACATCATTCACATTCTCGCTGAGGATCAGAATGACGGCCATGGCTGCATACGGGTTAGGACCCTGCAGAAACAGATGTTGTTGGTCATGCACACGCTGTGAAGGCCTTTTTTCCTTTTTATATTCATATGTGCTAGTCCCACCTCAATGCCAAGGTGAAGAAACTTCTGAATGTTAGGAATACGTAATCTGATGGCTGCTTCGGCCAGAGGGAAAAGACGATGTTTCTTAGCACACTCGAGAACGTCTTCTGTCCTCACACGCTCTCCAACCTTATACCGAGCCATGAAACTGAACAAAATACACATAAAAAAGGTTTTGCAAGTCCTCAAACGTTTTTGAACTGGTTGTTCAGGATATGTTCTAGCACTGAAACAGTTACATTTAATTTTGTACCTAAGAAACTTCGACTTACATAACAAGGTTTCGTATGCTGTGCTCTGAAGACCCTGAACGTGTTATCCCACTCCTATTCAGAGTGAGGAGGATTTCCTGCACCATCTCTTTTTCTCTCATCATGTAGCGGAAGTACTGCTTCTTGAAAGGCACAAACTGTAAAAAGGAGCAAATCAGCATAGTATTTACATTATTATTTACAACTGGGACATTTTAAGTGTTGGAGTGCCATCTCCCACACTTAACTTTTAACATATCTGCATTAACTTGATGCAACTCGGATGAACCTTGGGGTCCTGAACGATGTTCCTCCAGCGATGGCAGACATGGCTCACGTTGCGATAGAGGTCCTGAGCAGGGACAAGACACAGTACTTGCCTCAGCACCTCCTCAGGAAGGTCATCTATGCAGCCCTGAGGTTGAAGCAACATGTTGCTGCTGCCCAGAAGTCCATAGTGTGAGTCAGGAAGGGGCTCCACCTCTTCCTCTTCACAGTTAATACAGTATTTGTCAAACTCCTCATCGTCCCCAAACATTTCTGCTGTCATACCCTCCAGATAATCCCTCTCTGTGTACACCTTTTCTTCATGCTCAGCTGCCATCACAAAAGTTGACATAGAGGCAACTCCAGCCCTGGGCTCTGCAGCCATCTCAGCAGCTAAAAGACTATTGTCATCAATCTCGTCCTCCTCGTCCTCCACTGCCTCAGGTCCTGGTTCAAGTCTGGTTGCCAACAGGCTTTCGTCATCATCCTCTTCTTCTACGTCTTCTGATTCATTTTTAGGAAATGTGGACGTGGAACGCAGAGTAGGTTTGTTTGGACTAGAGCTGATGACTTTTGTGACAGAGAAGAAGTCATTGATGGCCTTCTGATTTCCAGAGGGACTTCCTGAGGCAGATGCTTCTGATACAAAGATTGAAAGAGAGAAATGACATATGAGATCTGTGTGGAAGTATGAGCTATTTGTAACAGGGGATAGTCAGTCTCAGCTATGAAGTATACAGCACTTCTACTTGTAACAAAACAACTTTTAAAGCCCTCTTATGTTTTTTTTAAGAAAAAACAAAAAAAAGTTAAATGCAGAACAAGGACTGATGTTTTCTCATATCTTCTGTAGAAACTGTAAACATCAACTGTTGGTGCAAAGAAAACATTAGAGGTCATCCCTTAGTCCACCCTGATGCAAGTAAGCCTTAGTGCTACCTGTACATGGGAAGTAGGAGGAGATTCCTCTGAGCAGCATCCATGGGGAAAAAAATATTAATAATTGGCTGCATTTCTACCCTTGTGCTGTGACTTTCCTCTTTTTGTGCCTTAGAACACATTTAGGTATACTTGAAAGTTGACAGCAGTTTACCAGGCCTCCGTCGCTTTGTGGGTGTCCTGGGGTAAAGCCCTCGGTTGGGGTCACGGTTTCCCAGGCCCTGGTTGGATGTGTGGGGTTGGGCGAGAACATCTGTGCCCTCAGAACTATGTCCCAGTTCAACACATTCCTGTGCATTCAAGTGTTTCCTCTTGGCCTTCCCTAATAAACAAACAATACTTAGTAAGAGCATCATAACACAAATGAGTGCAAGCAGATTATCATATTTTGTTTGGTTGGTTGGTTGTTTGTTTGTTTATTTTAACTTAGCATGCAACAATCTTCTAGGTTGCCAAAATACACCACTTTACAGAACAGTCCTAAAGTTCAGTGATCCCCAACCCTGGTCCTTAAGGCCCACTGTCCTGCAGGTATTTGATGTTTTCCTGTTGCACAACCCCTGCTTCAGATTAAAATGGATATATGCAATAGTTTGTTCAGATGCTTGTTTGCTTTTCCGTACTAACTTTAAATGATCTAAGACAGTGTAAAAATTTTGCAGGCAAATGTAGCAGACTATTTCAAGTTACGTGTAAACATTAAGAGGAGCAAAATGGTTTAGGATCCTTATGAGTACAGAGTAACGAAGGAAAGAAAAGGGTTTGAATCTTGTTGTTTGAGGTAACCCACCTTTAACAGCCACCTCCATCTTCGTATACAGCACATTTAGTGATAAAACACCATAACGTTTAAAAATGCTGATACTACTTTAAAACTTTACTTCCGAGAAATAAACCACGTCGAAACTAAATATCAACACTGACATCAAACGCTAGCGATGGTTGAACGTTAATGCTAGCAAGCCATTTATGCTAGCTTATTTATACTCTTTAATATCAACCTTACCCATTAAAGTGCTTACATCAATCGTTCACAGAACTCACATTTACCGAACTTGTCGCTACTGACAGACTACCTGAACGTTAAATATTACACGTTTAAAGTAAAACTTTCACAAAATGCACTTGCAATAAACTTTCCCAATAAATATTTTCATCCAAACATTTTGACGTGATTGGTCAGTTTGCTCTTCTTCTAATCTTATTGTTTGTTATAAAAGCTGCTCGAAGGACGTGATATTGGCATATTGCCCCCTTTTGGAGAAAAAAAATAACCCACTTTAGCACATGAACAGCATAAATTGATATTTTATGTTGTGTTTTGTTCCTTGTTGTCTTTGTATTTGTAAACAAAGGCTATTTTTTTGTTCAATAAAATCAATCTGAAAAAAAATATATATATCTTATTGACGTCCCAAAAAAAAAATATATAATTTTCTTCAGACAATTTTTCATCCCAAGCTAACTCTCTTGTCTATTTCTCATAATGAATTTAGGTATAGGCTACACACCCAAATATATGCCAGTATATGTGAATTTCTGAAAAAGAAGCCTATTAATTGGACAAAGTATGGTTTAAAACGTTTTTTTGATCGCATACATTGGAGCGCAATGCTTTTTAAAGACAAATAATTAAAAAATTCTCTTTATACTCTCTATAGAAATGAAAACACATTTTAATCCATTTTTGTCTGGTTATAGGGAAACATAAAAATTGACCGTGAATGTGATCTGTGTAAGCCGATCGACAAAACCTTTAAAATACAGATGGAATAAAAAGGGGAAATTTTGATTGGACTTCTATAATGCAATTTTTTTTAGAATTATAAATAATAATAGAATTATTTGCAGAGAATAGAAATGCTTCATCTTCATTTCACTGCATATGGTATTAAAGCAAAATTCATGTTTTTTTTTCTCATAGATTTAATAACATATTTTAATGTACATGCATTTTTTGCAATTCCGCCCTGCAACACTTTTAAAAAAATGGGACATTGAAGCTTAAACCACTTTGTATTGTTGTTATTCCTTTACGCAACTCTTAAGACATTCTGGCACTTTTGATACCAGGCGATGAAGCGTTTTAGGTATTATATTGTCCCATGCTTCCTGTAAACTTGTCTTAAAGGTGTGTTATAGTACAGGGTTGTTGCATTTTTCTTTTCAAAATTCTCCACTTGTGCTTAATTAGTAGTAGACCAGGACTCCAGATATGCAATCTGTATCCCCTTTTTCCCCAGTCATGCCTTTGCAATATGTTGTTTTGCATAGTCTTGTTGAAAAATGCAAGTATAGCCCTGGAAAAAGTGTCAAATTGATACGACCTCATACTATCACAAAGCTTGGATTTTAGACTTATTGCTGATTACAGACAGGGCCATAATTTTTTCTTTGGCTACGAGCATACATCGCCATTTCCTTCCAAAAAAACATCAATAGTGATTTGTCTGACCACAATATATGCATCCATTGTTATGATTGATCCCAGATGCCTCTTGAGTTGCTGCTGCTTCTGGACAAGATTAACACAAGCACTGTTTTTTGCGCAGTTTAGATTCAATTTCATTTATATGGCATTGTTTGACAAAGGCTTCCACCCTTGCCCATGTTGTATCAGCTACTGATGAATTCCATTTACTGATACAGCACCAGATGAGGGATCTGAGATCATTGATGTCCATTTTAGGATAGCTCCCTTGCCCTTTAAACAGGGAAATCCCTTCTGATTTATTGAATAAGTTCATGTTAAAATACACTGTAGCGCAAGACAAACTGCATATACCTTCCAATCTTTTTATGAGAAACAATGCATATAAACTTTTTAATGAGTTCTCACACATTTGTTGACAAACTGGAGATGATCTGCCCGTTGATTCAAACAAATGAAATATATTAATCTTTTTGTGAAGATCTTTTCTGCAGAGGGAAAAAAAAATAAAAGACAGAAAGCTTACCTTTTTTTTCTTTTTATTCCTTCAGTTTATTTTAATAAGTCAGTTAAAAACAAAGGCACAATTTCCAGTTCAAGCAAAAGTAGCATCACATCTATTCATTGGTCAGTAATTTCTGGTTATTAGGATAAGTACAGGATCAATATTCAGTTAATTGCACCATTACTTGGTTTGAAGCACAGTACAGTACCTTAACTGATCCTTCCACACAGTTAACTTTGTTAATGCATCATTCAAATGTGTTACAGTCATCTCAACTAATCTAGGAACTAATGGCTCATCATTAAAAGCCAGCTTTCTTTGATACACTCAAACAGGATGTTAGGATGTGTAAGGGAATGTTTTATGAATACGTCATAAAATCTGTGCTAAATTGCTTTTAATCTTAAAAAGCTAGACATTAACTTGACAAAAAAGCACTCAAGGAATGCAAGACTAAAGCCTAAACAACTGCCTGCAAATCATCAGAAGACAGTTTAGGCCTCAAGGTGAATGTTAGGATGCGCATACTGAGAGCAAACACTGGTCAAGTACATGTAGTGTAATCAGGGCTCCTTCCTACGGTTTGTTCTTAAATCATTTCAGCATTTGACTTCAGTCGTGCTCTGGATTTAAGCAAACACTTTTTTTAAATGTCATCCTATTTTCTCAAACGACTTCTTGTTAGAATTTGTAAAAACCCATTTTCAAAAGCCCTATGTAACAGTAAGGAGTAGCTATTTCTCATCTTGAACGGTTCCTTTATTGCTTCAGGACCGGTAACTCTCTCGGCTTAAAGAAGGCCTGAGTCATCCCCAAAGCAAAGATGTAAACTTTAGAGTCCACCACGATTTTTTCTTTCTGCAGAAGATCTGTGGGATAAAACACACCAAATGTTTAGAAAGTGAACTTCCGACAGCTTACATAGCAGTGTCAAAATGGGGAAAGAAGCTGAAGCCTCACCGTCAATTTTTGTCTGGAATTCATCAAGTGGTAAGAGAATAACTTCAACAAACTCTGAAACAAGAAGATTAAAATCTATGTGATGACTTATGTTGTGAGAGAAGAACATTTGTGAAAATAAAGGATGTTTAACTCACCTCCATCACCTGTGGAAGAATAGAAGAGAGCAAGATTATTAAACTGTCTTTTTAAAAATATATATATAACAGGCAAATGTATTCAGCACAAAGATCGCAAACTTTGGAGGAAGACAGGTCATATTACAGTGTTTTCAGAAACTGTTCCAGGATAATTTTTTTTAAAACTTGAATATAAACATGACTGCAGCTTGATTTTCAATAAATATTTTAAATTTATTTCAGTATTTCAAAATGTCCATTAGAAGTCCGGTCTCTACTTAACTGCTTGCGACCATTAACGTGTTTGATAAAAAAGATTAGTCAGATTCAATGAAAGTTAATAGTCAATGACAGTATCTCTTAACGTAAATGTAAGAATCATTAAGCATGTTTGGATGGGAATGGAGGGGCTAATTGGTGCAAAAGTGAATCTATAATAATCTACAGACATGCATGCTCTAGATTAGGAGGAAAAAAGTATGATGATGATAACTTAAAAAAATGGTGGAAATATCCGGAGATGAATCCAGACCTAAGAAGGCTTTTTGGCATCTCATCTATAAACAGGTTGTAACTTATATTTGTTGATATAACATCGAAGTGACTTGTTAACTGGCAAGGGGTTTCAAAAGTGCTGCTTCCTGAGTTAAAGGAAAAGTAATGTTTTTTAACCTGGACCTTATCATTTACAGCATGAATTACGTTCATAAACTCACCCGGACAATTTTGGAGTTACTTGAAGTCTTTTTTTTTCTTTTTAGTTACTTGAAGTCTACCAGGAGATAGTTAGAACCATCGCACTGGCGTACATATCCATTCAAGTCCAGTGGTCTGGGAAATGTCATTTCAGCCTCAAAATAAGACATTATCTGCCACAAAAAGCCTTCATTACCAGTGTTTGGTTATTAGTTGCTGTACCATCCCTCTGTGCCTTCAGAGTGGCTTTGTTGTCATCTAAAACCATAGATATAGAGACACAAACCGATTATGACGACGACACTACATAAGAAAGTGCCTCCGATTATGCCGTTGCCCCGACAACACCAGCGCAATGAATCTAGATATTTTTGGACTTCAAGTAACTCCAAAAATTGTCCAGGTGAGTTTATGAACGTATTTAATGTTATAAATAAGGCCCAGGTTAAAAAAATGGTACATTTCCTTTAAGCTCTGATTTTCCCCACAGAATCATATACTCTACTCACAAAAAGTCAAGAACATTCAGCTTTTTGCATGCTGTCAGAATCAATCTAAAATCCACTATCTCTAAACTTTTGTATTGACATGTACAACTGTTCAGTGTCAAAGTAGTCATTGTATAACATGTCGTACTCCAACAAGGTGATTAACAACAAAAAAACAAAAACAAGAAAAGTGTTTGAACCATGAATGGACCACTAAATTATCTATTTCAATGACAGCTTGTGTACATAAACAGTCCTCTTTGTCATGCCGTTTACTTTTTAACATAATCAGACCGAGACGTCATCCAATACATGAAAAGTTATTTAGACATTGGTATTTTATGTTGTTTTATACCCAGCACTGTTGTTAGCAAAACAATTTTTTGAGATGAAGGAATTGCAATTACATGATTCTATTTAAATGTCTTACAGTCATGATATAATATCAGTGTAATATGAATTTTTTAACATTTTCTGTCAACTTCACCAAAAAGCTGAATATCCCTAATGATTTTCAGCCTTGTCCCATGTGTACAGAGATTTCTCAAAAGTCTCTGCAGCTTTTAATTAGGTTGTAATTTAAAAAAAAATAAAAAAACAGTTTTTGCAGTTTTACATAAAAAAATTGTTATCTTTTTTTCCCCAATATCTAATATTGTCACTGGACTGTTGCCAACTGACCTCAATTTAATCATCAACCTTTTTTAGTCTTTTTTCTTTTTCTTTTTGGTGCATCTGTCTCAATCTTTTTGAGACATATTGGTATCAAAAAAGTTAAGCAGCTGTATGTTTTCAATAGTCATTCAAATCTTTTACTTTATGTAAATACATATTTAGATGTAGTCTTTATTTACATTTCTACTTTATAAAAAAAGGGTCATAAACATGAGAAAAACCCTGGAGTAAATCAGTCACATTGAGTGAATAAGTTGGAAAATTATATAATAAAACCAATAAATGAAGGTTAATGAATCAATTAACACTGCATTCTCACCAAGCTGCTGTGTCGGGTTTATGTTCTCCACATCGTCTCCGTTGATGTTGACCAGAACAATCTGGGTGGTGCAGTTAGACAGGCCGGGGTCCAGACAGGTCACTGCAATCCCGGCAGTAATGTTATCACCAACACAACATGAAATCTTTCAAACTCTATCTTTTAAAAGATAGCTTCTCATTTCACGCCACTGACCTCTGAACCTCTTCCAAGAGATAAGATAAAAGCTAAGAGTGGCGGCTGATTCAATCAAATGTACAGTGCAGTGTGTCAGTCGTGAAATGATACCTGGCGTAACTCCTACTACCTCCCCTTTGTAGCCTGTTTCTTCTTTCAGCTCCCTCAATGCAGCCACCTCTGCCGTTTCCCCTTCATCGATCAGCCCTGAACACAGCAGAACAAGAAGCAATCATCTCCACACTTAAGCCCCCATTTAAAGGGGCATGCAATCGAACATTTAAAGCTATTTGGGCAAATCCATAAATCTCTGTAATATGGAAGTTATTTTCACGGGGGGAAACATTAGTGCAGGAGTTTAGTTGCTCAAAAACTTTCTGTTCAATAGAGAAAGTTCCTCATGATTACCTGCAGGAAACTCCAGAGTGAAGCATCCCATAGGAGGACGGAATTGCTTCACCATCACGACACAGTCCTTGTGGAGCGTCCGTTTCAGCAGGGCGATGATTCCCACACCTGCAGACAGTCTATGTTACGGCCCAAACAGCTCGGTTACATGATGATCAAACGGTGAAAAGCAATGGGTGTGTTTACCATCTGCTTCTGTGTTGGTCCGTCTTGTTGTCCGTTTCACGGACTCCCAAGTTCTTGTGGATGAAAAAGAGAAAAATGAATGTAATGGCAATTTGTTTTTTGTTTTGTTAGGATAAGATCAGTGACAGACTGAACAGTACCTGGTGTTTCCAGCCGGATCCACATATGTGGTCTTCTCCAGCTTCACCCATTTCCCAGCTGCCATGAGCTGGAGCGGAAAGAGGACAAAATAAAGACATTGCACTGAACAAGCTCCTTTACAGCTGATTCTGTGTGTATATTTCAGAAGAGGGCTATGAAAAAAAAACTCTTGTTGGCTTCTGCAGTTTGTGGACGCAACATGGAAGCTCCTATAGTCTCAAATGAGACTATTGTTGTGTTGTTTATTAGATGTCATGCTCACAAACAAAAACCTATAATATAACCATAATTGATCTTAATTACAGCTTTATAGATAGTAGAATTGCATATAATAGAGTACTGTATGTCTAAGAGCAATGCTTGCAACACTGCCAAATTAACTATGCAATTTCCTATATGGGTGTTTACAATCTTGTCATTAACAAAAATCCAACAAGACAGTTAAGACCAGAAATGGTTTTGCTGATTTAACTCAAGTATTGGATGTAGAATAATGTAGAATGTAGAATAATGCAAGGCCAATCACAGACGATGGGAATCAAATTTTGTATGCACTTCATGTCTTTGTCCCCTCCCCCTAACAAACTATACAAAGTTGACGATAGCACAGTAAGAAAATATTAAAGTTATAAGAAAAATTCTCAATGTGTAGCCAGTAAGACAGTAAGTCATAAAAACCTTTTAAAATCACAAACCTCTTCATTCACAATGTGTGGCGTTGTGGTCACTTTGGGTTCTCCAGGATTACTCATTTTTACTGGTTCAACTGTAAATGGCACAAAGCTGAGAGGGGAACATTTTTTCAAAAAACACTCAAACCTTCGTGAGTTCAGCTCAGTATTAAAGCTGATTACAATTATGTTAGCAAGATTGTTTAAATAACATTGAGGAGACGAGATATTCTGATCATGAGTTGCTCAATTAGCTGCAAAAACCAGACAACTCCAAGTCGCCAAAATTCTTCCCGTGCTTTCCATATTAAGCTAGTTTGTTTGTTCCTCTGTCAATTCATCAGTAGCTGGATGCTTTACAATTAGAAGTCAAACAATAGGTTGGAGAATGCATTTAAAACTTTACACTACACTATACATTGAAAATAACCAAACTTAACTCACGTGAAATCCCAGTCGTGTGTAACTAGTCGCAAGAGAAGCGGGTCACAAAAGGGGAGAAAAAAAGTGAGGAGTCACTCTG
>JAPMNP010720680.1:0-10785 GCA_029874935.1 Atherina boyeri | reverse complement strand
GTAATACACTGCAATACCTAAAAGTTTATCTTATAATCTAAAATCAAATCAATTTAACAATGAAAAATGAGAGACGGAGCATTACCTTCCAAACAACCAGCCCAGTATTATCTCGGTTTATCCACATCCAGACATTAGGAGCATCTGGGGCTAAAAAAAAAAGGACAAAATAAATAAATAAATAGATAAATATAAAATTAATTAAAGTGAGGTTATACAACTTGACTGAAATATGGTAGTACTTCTGTTAATTTAATGTTACCATAAAACATTACCCTTATATTCTGTAGAGTATTGGCTTTAAAATAAAGTTAGTATGAAACAAAATTAATAATTGGAAGAAGTGAACAAATATGAATGCTTGGAGGACCAGGCTTTTAAAAGAAAACAAAAGAAAACAAAAAAACAGCTATATGATCCAATGAAAATAATAATAACCCAAAACTTAAGTGCACTAGAATGTGCAAGACTGAAATAAACCATTTACCTGAGGATTTGGTTTTGAAGTTAAACTGTGTGCTCCAGTTTCCCCACTTCCAAAAATTCTTCTGGTGTCCACAGCGGACTTGAACTCCATAATCCTCATATGACTTCAGGTTCGACAGAACCACAGACTGGAGGCCCAAACCAGAGAAGACATGCTGGGCAGATATATCAGACTTGTTACTTATTTTGATAAGTAATTGGCTTCACAAGCTTGCAACACTTTAAAAATCATACAAGTACATAATCTGGATACCAGCAATATACACATATATAAATTACTCACCTTTGTTTTGTACCCATTGTTGGCTACTTCTACCTGGCAGACAAGAGGCAGCGAGTACTTATATGTCCACCTCCACATCAAAGTAGCATTCCAGGCATGAACAACTGCACTCAGGTCAACTGGTGCTACTGGACACACTGAAGAGAAACAGTGACACAAGATCAAAATTAAACTGAAAAGCACAATACATGTACAACTAATTTCTACATTTCTCTTTTAATCGTACATAAATGACCAGTTTACAATAAAGCCAAATTAATTAGATATTGGATACTATATATGCAGTGACGGCTGATAATAGCAGGTTGAGCTTCCTACCTCTGTGACCGATTTCAGCTGAGTCAGTGAGCCTGTACTGACCAAGAGGATTAACTGCTACCAGAGTCCAGTTACCATCCCACTGAGAAAAACTACACTTGTTTGTGCCTTCCTTAGTGCAGTCCCTAGAAACATAACAATATAAATATTAAAAAAAAGAAGAGTGTGACAATCCATGAAACATAATGCAATAATACTGACATATAAGCACTTCAAATAATCCATTTAAACTATCATAGAGAAACACAGGCACATTTTGGCCAGTTTTCAGACCATTCCTGTAAAAGGTCTGGAAGGCAGCCAACCAACTATCAAATGAACATACAGAAGCAAGCTGTTACTTAACTTAAGTGCTTTGCAGCGCTTGTCTTCGTCTGTTTTTTTTTAAAAAATTTTATACAAAAAACACTTTGAGAAAGGCAGATACAATTGTTATAAATGATTCAGAGCCCTAATCTCAAGAGCAAATTTATACAGAACAGTCCCTGTCCCAACAATAATCATTTTATCACAGCCTGCCAACTCTGTGATGGCCAATTCTGACTTCAAACTAAAAATGTTTTAACCCTATTTTATAGTATCTACATAAAAGTGTGAGTATCCGAAGCTTGTCACAAAGGGCTCTAGACTAAGAACGCTGATTCAACATTGTAGCAAATTCCCTAACTGCAATTTCTAATCTAGGGAAAGCCCCCGCCAAGCACGAATTGATGATCTATAATAAGGCTACATTCACATCTAAGTACTGCTTTGACTGGGAGTTGAAAAGTGTATTGTATTCCTTTATCTAGCCGTCTTGTTGCATTTATTACTCAAACTTTGTGGAGAGATTATCCTAAAATAGCAATCATCATGAATTCTGATCAGAATTCTTCTGAAATATATGCAGTAAGATATAAGTTTGAGGTTTGTCATATTTAGTAAAGAGAAAATTCATCATGATCTATGAATTTTAACATTGATTCAATCTTAACTTGACCACTGATAGACAAGTCATATAACACAATCTTGCAAGCGAGCCCAACTGAGCAGAGACCTTTTTATCTAGATCAGATTCTATATCCATCAAAAGTAATTATTATATGAATCTCACGGTGTAGGCTACCTGTTGTTCACTGAATAGCGTGTGGCTCGTTTGCCATGTAAGTAAGTATATCGCCCCTCGTTCCACTGGCAAACCGCTGAAATCAAGTCGTAAGTCTCGCACACAAAATCAGTAGGTTGTGGTGGATCTGGAAATGGGGTCAAGCAAAAATGCATCCTTAATTAATTAACACGAAAAGATTATCACAGTCTGTCATAACAAAAAGGCTTCAACATACACAATAAGAAAATCAATCAGACATTCTACAAATTATCCGACAGTCACCAATATACAGATTAATTCAATAATATTTCTGAATAATTGACTGCAAATCAAAGAAAATAAAATTACTGAGCCATAATGTTAATTCATACATAAACCCCGTTGAAATTACATCTATTGACTCCAAGTCTGAATTACTAATTCCACTCATTACCATTTCAACTGTATCTTCGATCAGACAACCATTAGTTCTTATCCCTCAATGTTTTCATCTTACATCCAACAAATACAACTGCTCCAGCCAGTGATCCCCTCATGATTTTTGAAGAACAGATAACGTTGGTTCCCGTCCTGCCAGATGCTCCCTGATGAACCACTGTCGATGCATAAGTTCGCCGACTGAGTCGTTTCACTTTCATGACTGTATTGCTGTAGTTCATGTCAGCAAACTCCGCCCCCTCTCCCACAATGCAACAGAAAGTTGTGTTGGCTCCTACAGGTACAATTCTGTCCTGCGGAAACATCTGGACAATCGTATTGCTGGGGATATCTTTTCCTGAAGAAAGAAAGTGACAAAGAAAAATGATAAATGAAAGTTATAGTTAGAATGCTACAGCACATTTATCTACAGAAGAAAGCTAGCAGTTTGTCCTAGCAGATGACAAAAAATATAGAACTCCTAGTTTTAACAAAAGCATATCAATCCCAAACTGATGGGTAAAGCAGGAGCATTTGTATTTCTTTAAATCACTGGAGTTGAATAACAAAAGTTTAAATCGACATCGACTGACTGACCTTGCAGTATTTCAGTTTTGCTCCATTCACTGGTTGTCTGTCCATCTCTTGATCGGATTTTGATTGACAGTGATGTACATTCCAGAGGTTCAGCAGAGGTCCAGTTCCACTGGTGCCTGGCACCCATCCCACTGACTGTTGCAGACACTGTGTCCTAATAATAAAGCAGAGAAAACACAAAGACATAATAAGCCAGAGTATTGTGGAAAAGGAAGTTTCTGATTGAAGGAATAGCTCAAGCAGGAATAGAATCAAACGTAATTCTTGTATTTGGAATAAACCAAACCCGCCCGCAGCAGATATATTAGCCCTGGTCTTTACATCAGTGAACAAATCATTTAAAAAGAAAAACTGAAACACATGAATGCACATTTCTGGACTGAACCCGTTTTGTTTGTTTGTTTGTTTTTAAAAACCTACATGAAAATACTTATGGTGTTGGCTTAAAAAAGACAATGTCCAGCTTTTCATTTCTGTTAGTGATGCAGCTCTACTCACAGTGAAACATAATAAACATATTACATGTAATGCAACTGAACAGTAAGAGAAGACAAAGGTTTTTTTAAATTCTCACATAGAAGACTGTTTCATTAAATTCAGTTCTGAGGATGATGAGGTCAAAAGTTGTGGTTTCTCCTCCCAACCAGGATATGGATATCTCCTGTGTAGACATGTTAGGTGAAAGGCTCACTTCATAAGGTACAGTAAGATCTGTGGGAAAAAAACAAAAACAAAAAAAAACAGTTGGGACAGAAATAATTGATAAAATGCAACATTCATAGTTTAAACAAACTAAATAAACTTTACACATGCTTCAATATCAAATACTTTTCCAAACTAAATGTTGATAGTGTCATTTTCCTTTAATCTTTTTAGACCCTTACCAATCTTTGCATCAGTATTTAGAGCCAAGATACTGAGAACAATACAGATGATCCAGAGCCTAAAGTTTGGCTTGGAGGCAGGTTTGATGCTTGAGCAACGCATGGCTTTACACTGGGTGAGCTGCTGTCTGCTGTTAACGTGGTGGTCCTCTCCTCTACAGCGACACTGTGTAAGACATTTCCCACAGAGGAGCCCTGTGGAAAATTAGAGCAAAACACAGAAAAAGAAAGTGAAAGATGACAAATACAGTGGGGAAATAAAACCAAACAAAAAAGACAGCAACACCTACAATGCTAAGGAATTGTAAAAGAAAAAGAAGCAAATGCAGATGAAAATAGTCATTTGGCTAACTTTACAGTAATGTCTATCAATGTACATTGTCCCTGTAAAATAAACTTTTTTTTTTTTTTTAATCCACTAAGACTGAATCAAATGAGAAATCCATCTTGATAAAAAAAAAAAAGAAAAAAAACTCCTGGCATCTTAGGTTTGTTACTGTCACTATTCAATTCATATTTCCATCCATGTCTATCTGTTCAGCTGTTTTGAATTTCTGACACATTTCTGCTAGCTGCTTTTTCAGGATGTCAAAGTCAGATGGACCACTGCCAGGAAAGTTTTAAAGAAAGAGACAAAACCTCAAAAGACACTGGTAGCTGCTGTTTGATTAATGTGTTTCAGCATGTAACCTAACAATACCACCACCATAAACTCACAAATGTTGCTCTGATAGCTTATTTGTCCTCTTTTAGACATGTTCGTCATTTTAAAATGCAGCAATCTGCTGGTTTTTAAATGTTTACACAGAGGCTGGACACAGATAACAGCTGTGAGACCAGAATGAAGAACTCAAGTAATTTCAACCAGTACTTTTAGTAATGTTTCATAAAGTAGCTAAAACTTGATTTTCAATCCAATATTTCCTTTGCACGGTGTAAATCCATCACAAAACAGACATCTCAGGAAACTACATAAGGACAAAACCAAGAGCAAATGATAATTAACAAAAAGTGACAGTACTGTCAGACCACAGAGCAAAAGCATGACTGGATGCAACACAATTAGCATAATGCCAACTAAACACACAAGGCATGTCTCAGTTCTAATTTACTTCCTAAATTAAAGACAGCACGGTGGACAAAGAGGATTTAGCGCCAGTGAAAGACTTAGTTCTTGCAGTTTGATGGTACGGTTTACCGGATCAGATGTTTGCCAGCTAAATGTTATTATTTGCACAGTTTCCAGAGGGAGCGTTGAGAGGTAAAGCCACAAACTTGGTCAAAGTAACATCTCAAAATAAAACATCTCAAAGGGATGGGGAGTGGGAAATAGAGCTGCAGATTCTGGGAAATCTCATCAAGAAACTGATAGCTACATGCACACCAACACTCAAATCAATAAGCCTCTACAGGGCTCTGGTCCTTGTCCTTGCAGCGGTAACAAAATGTAACCACAAGTTACAAAAACCACAAAGAAAACATTGTTACTTAAAAAGCAACAATGAACCCCGCCTGTCTGCATGCAGTAGTTCCATTTTAGAAAAAGAACAAACTCACCTAAATGACAGCAACAGGACTTTTAAGTGTGCCAGCTGCACAATGCATCTTTCCACCATATCGATGAACATTTAGCAGTCTTGTGGAGTAAGCGACAGAAAAGTATTTTCCAAGGTCATGTAAGTTTGGCTTACAGGTTTATCTTGTACACGAGACTTTGTAACTCAATGGGGCTACTTGTATAAATAAAGACACTGCACACTTACTGGCATATACAAAAAGTAAGTATTTGTTTTGAGGGCATGCCAGTGTTTACTGGCTCAAAGCAACCCATTTTACAGTTTACAGTAATTACTGGTCAGAAATTCTGTTTAAAAAATATATGTATATACCTCACAGATTAATTTTATCATATCTGTGAAAAATGATAATGTTAATTTTCTAGTCTGTTGAGTTGTAAACAGCAACTAAATATTATTTGTGTTTAATGAAAAATTATCAGTAAATAAGAACTAAAGCAGCAATTTCTTAACATTCAGTCTCTACAAATCTATCTTCATACTGATGCCAGTAACAGACAAGCTAAAGAACTGTGCTTAATATCATGGTCAGCAATCAAAATAATTTGGTTAAAATTTGTCATATTTTGGGAACAGATTGCCTACATCTACACACAAATACGTTTTTCAGGGAAATACTAATCCACCAGCTTTACTCGTTTACCTTGAATCAAATCAAATTAGTGAAATTAATTCAAAGAAACACAACAGTAGAACGCAGGGCTACGTTTAATAATTGAGGATCCAGCTCATTTTATTTTCTACATTACTCATCTAATATTTTTATAATTCAATTATTTCATATTCAATGATCATTTTATCTTATTATTATTATTATTCAGATTGTTTTTATTTTTGCACCAACAATGTCTCTATGAAAAAATGAAAGGGTGCAAATCTACTATCTACCTGTGCATGTTTAAATATATAGGCCTAGTTCTTTGTGTGTTGAAAAATCTGAGCGAGACAGTACAGTTCATCCAGTTTCCCTGACAAGCCTGGACAAGCTGCATTAAAAAAAAATTCAATAGATACACCAAGTCCTTCTACAACAACAGTAGCATGATCTGAACATAAATACACAAGCAACGCCTGTTTCTCGTAACTGAGTAACCAAGACCAACCCTGCCAAAAAGTATCATTAATACTATTAACACTGCTCAGCAATGAATAAAAGAGTTTTGTTCATTTATGGTGCAAAAACGTCAAACAATGTATAATTTTTCATTAATCCCTACTCACAACTTATCTGACTGTGCTTGAGTGAGATTTTTAAACACAGATTTATTATTTCTAGATGATGTGGTATAAATCACACAACAAAAGTGAAACTGCTCTCAAATCCTGTTCCTCACATTCCTTAAAGAAGTTTTTCCCATTCTCACATCAGTGAGCAAAGCAAGCTGCTACAGGTGGCAACGGTTTGCATCTTGTAATGTCACTGCATGCAAAGCTGCACAAACAAATACACTGTTTCCAGGGAAGATTATGCCGCGATTGTGGTGTATGATAATGTCAATCCCTTTTGAGTTATTTATTTACCCAACTGCTCACTCATGGTTTCATTCAAAATGTTTTTTTGGTTTCTTTTTAATCCGGTTTTGTTTATCAAAGTTGTTTATAGTAACATTTTCTTTCCTCAGCAGGAGAAGCAGAAGAAGGAATTTCATATTTTAGCTATGATTGTAATTCTGGCTGCAAGATATGCAATCATTTTTCCAAAGAGCTGCTACATAGACAGTAAACTAGTTTTAACTGTCATCAAACAAGGTGTTTGATTTCCATGCAAGGTAAATGATTTACCCTGTGCATACTTAAGGCAAAGTAAAATCTGAAGGCCTAGAAACTAAATAGTTACCCAGGCCACTAGCAAATATTTAGCTGAACAGCTATGTTAACTCAATAGTTTTAATGCAATTTCTTCATTTTAACACAGTTAAGAAAATTTGGAAACTTGGTGTTTTGTCATCCAAGTGCTTGCTGCTGAATTCTTCCATTATTAAAAGACTTCTACTAAGTTCCTGTCTCAAAAAACATCACCTTTGGCTGAAATTCAGAAGCAAGGCTAAAGAAAAATACAGCTGTGTAGAAGCAGTCCTTCACATACATATGTGACTGAACCAAAACGGCTTGTTGTGAATTCCCTTACAAAAAGAGCAGTTGTATTTTAGCAGCCTTCAATGAAAGGAGATTATCTTTGGCTCTTTCACACCAAGCTGGCATGCTTTACAATCTACAACATATAATTCTTTGAGCGCTGAGTAACCAGACCTTAGTGAGCTATGGAAAGGGTCCAGATACACTCCCACAAAAAAAAAAAAAAGTGCAGGACTGTTTGCCAGTATGAAGCCACCATTTCCTCACAATCTATGATTTTTTATCTTGTATCCAAAACATTAGTTGGTACTCTGGCACTAATACATTTCCTCAGTCAACACACTTTCCAGCAATTCAGGGTTTGCACAAGTCAGACATTGCAAACATTTACTGGCATAAGCAAAAAAGCAAGTATTTTCTTTGAGTCCATGTGCATTTACTGGCTCAGGACAACCCATTTCATTATTTTCTGTCATTTCTGGTCAGTAATCAATTCAGCAATTTCTTTTAATACATAAAACATCAAATATTATCCATCCACCAATTATCTGAACTCCTTATCCAATCCAGGGTCGTGGGGGACTGGAGCCTATCCCAGCTATTAACAGGCGAGAGAGGCAGGGTACACCCTGGACAGGTTGCCAGTCTATTGCAGACATCAAATATCAATTTAGTCTATGTGAAAAGAATGAATGTTTACTGAAAAACGGTCTGTAAATAAAGACTCACTGGCCACTTTATTTGACACACCTGTTTAACTGCTTTTTAACACAAATAGCCAATTAGTCAATCGCATAGCAGCAACTCAATAACTCATACTCATTTGGACATGTATACATGGTCAAGACAACTTACTGAAGTTCAAAACGAGCACGGAAATGGGGAAGAAAGGGGATTTAAGTCACTTCGAACATGGTATGGTTTTGGTGCCAGACGGACTGGTCTGATTATTCCAGAAAATGCTGATCTACTGCGATTTTCAAGCATTACCATCTCTAAGGTTTATAGAAAGTGGTCTAAAAAAGAGATAATATCCAGTAGTGACAATTGCAAGGACAAAAATGTCTTGCTGTCAGAGGAAAATGGTCAGGCTCATTGAAAATTATAGAAAGGCAACAGTACCTCAAATAACCATTGGTTATAACCAATGTATGCAGAATATCATCTCTGAACATGCAACATGTGAAACCTTGAAGTGGATTCTCCACAGCAGCGAAAACCACGCCAGGTGTTCTTCTACAAGAACAGGAAACTGAGGCTCACCTCAGCCAAAGCTGGACGATAGAAGATTGAAAAAACATTGTCTGACCTGATAAGTCTCCATTTAAGTTGCCACATTCAAAAAGGCAAGGTGAAATCCAAAATTACCTACTGCAAAAGCAAAAATTACTCCAAACTGATGCCACAAGTGAGAGTGGGAAAAAACCTGCGTATTGACAACACTGCAATAATCTTTGAAAAGTTACAACTATATTGAGGATATATTCCATTAAAACCTTTTATATAAATCTAATGTTTTTATAGTTTACGCAGGAAGTCAAAGATATAATCTATGCATTTCTAAATTTGTCCATCTGCGTAAACTTCAACCAATCTGAAAAGCAACTTACTATTACCAAAACAACCATGCTTTACAATCAGGACAGCTGATAGCATTTTCTTCAGCCAAATACAGGGAAAAGCTTTGTGTTAGTTCGCAACCTACAGTCAGCAACACTGTCATTACCCTGTCATACAATGACCGCTAGAACTAAACAAATAAGCGCAAAGTGGCTCTGGTTCACTCTATAAGTGTGGGGATATTTTGAAACATGAGCTGAAATTGTTTCTTATTATGTTTGACCTTAGAATGTGATGAGAGGAAGACCGGATGTCGGTGAGAGAGCAAGTGAAAAACAGGCAGAGTTCAACAAACGAAAGTGTCCGTGTGAAAAGTCAGCGCTCCGGCCTCAGTGGAAAAAGGACATTCAGTCCTGTATACGTAGCTTTTGGACTTGAACCAAACAGCGTTTCCTTCCTTCCTATTCTGTGGAATCATTTATGGATGCAAATCTTTGAAGCAACAGGAAATGAGGAAAAGCTCCTTTGAAAATGCCACAATTTGTTTTTAAACCTGTCTTTTGACAATGAAACACAGACAGAGTTAGTCACAAGCTGTACAGTTAATGTCATCCCAGAAAAATATAAAATATGCATATACTCTGAGCCTTTTTTTTAACCAGAACTGTTTGCAAAGAAAACACAGCAACAGGAAGGATACTGTCCAACCGGGTACTAGTAGGGGCTTTATATTTATCCAGACTCCTATGACTAATTTTCTGTCAAACTAAAGCAACAATGTCTGGAATTAAAAGTCACGTTTGTGCAATTTGCTCTCATTTTAGACTTCAGTAGATTTATAACATAGAGACATTTTGAACAAGACACAACCAAATAATTCCACCTCCTTGTTGCTGAAAATAGACGGAAAACTACAAACATAACTAAAGAGGAGGGTTCATAATTAAAAGGCTAATTATTCTTTGTTCACATCTATATATCTGCAGCACATTAAGGGATAACTTGGCTGTTTCATGAATGTACAGACAACGCCCACGACTACTGATCCACACCTCAACCGACATTCTGTTTCTGTTTTTCAAGCAACCACTCTAAATGAATGCATTAAACATAAACTACCCTGTAATTTGAACTACCATTACCTCTTCTACAACAACTAGGCTACTACTCAGAAGGTTACTCAGTACTCAGCTACTCCATATAACATGTTACTACAATACTGCTTTTAAATTATTGGGTTGTATAGCATGTAAACAAAAATAGAATATAACCATCTGTGAAGTATTTAAAGTACTTATTTCAGATAATATAAATGCAAGATAACAAATTTCAAAAGCCCGGAAGACTACAGTTAAGCAAAGTTACTTTTTATTTTTGTAAACAAGTATCTCTGCTCTCTTTCAATCTGTTAAAGACCGTATGGACAGTCATAATGGAATCCACAGGATTATTTCCACTTAAAAATATTACATGTTATTTTTAAACTGTTCAACAATTTGC
>JAPMNP010720671.1:0-15581 GCA_029874935.1 Atherina boyeri | reverse complement strand
TTTCTTACACAGGCTACGGCTTCACATGATTGCAGTACCAGTTTTGGCCAGAATCTTACATACGGTACCTTTAAACATATAATGGAGATGTGAAGTGACCATGACAAGATCTATGTGGTCTTGATTTAACTCCACTGATAAGGACAGGGTCATATTTTCATCTATTTTTTCCTAAAATTAGGTTTGTTGACCAAAAAAACAAAAGTGAACAAAGAAAGGTAACTGCAGGGTTTCTATGAAACAATGTCATGCCTATGGTGGTTGTTTTGAGGCTTTTTGTCTTTTCATAGCTGTTTTGTGAACGTTTAAAGCAACTTTTCTTTTTCGTCCTTTTGAGGCTCGGTCTGTTTCTAATTGTTTTGTGTCCCATTAATTAAAGTGTATGTATCTCTCTATGGGCATTTTTCATCTTCTTTTTGTTTTAGACATTTGGTCCCTTTTTAAAGATTTTGGTTGTTGTTTTTGCAGTTTTGTGTCTCTTTTAAGCTACTTTGCATCACTTCACCATTAGTTTTTTTTAGTCATTTTGCCTTTGTTTTAAATTCTGGTATATATGTTTGTAGTTGTTTGTATTGTTTCTAAGCGATTGTGCATTTCTGTTTCCAGTCATTTTTATCTCTTTGAAGCTGTTACATTTCCCCTTGCAGTTGTTTTTCTCTCAACAAAGCTATTTTCTCTTTGTAGTTTAGTTTTTTTGAAGCGTCTTGCATCTCCGTGTAATTGTTTTGAGTCATTTTGTATTGCTTCAAAGCTGTTTCGAAACATTTTTGAGACATCTCTCTGTCTGCTGTTTTTTCTGTATGTCTTTTTTTCTCCTTGTCAATATTTTCTGCTTTCCCTTTGTGACTGGATTGACTTGAGAAGAAACACAATAATTTCAAACCCAAGCTTTGGATCAGCGATGTCTTTGTTTTACACAGCTGGGAACTTAAAATGTGTGTGTCATATAATCGTTGTTATTAAAGCATGCACACTTTTCTTTTCCCCTCAAATAAAATGAATTAATAATCACAGTTTGAAATCCTACATGTACCTGAAAAACAGGGTGAATCGGGTATGGGAATAAAAACATGTCTAACATTAGATCAGAGTAGATGAGAGGAAAGGGAACAGAAAATTACGTTATTAAAATCTGGCGCCTATACATGCATCACAGTGTGATATCCCCAGAACGCTGCCAGTCCTGCTTCTCAGTGCCAGAACCATTGTACTAAAATTATTGGCGAGCTCTGGGGGACCTGGGAAGCAGCCATCAAACCAGAACCCTGTCACAGGAGTAATAAATCGTCAGAATTATTACAGGGAGTTCCTCCACAGTGTACATAACCGCTTAGCTTTAGGAGGCTTCTGGGGCGAAGAGGAAGCGAAGCAGTTGGATATGCTCCATTTTATACGCAGAGCAATGCTTCATCCTATAACTCAACTCTCAATGTGTGTGTTTGTGTGAGAGCCACTGCACAATGAGCTGTAACTGGCTTTGACATTCCCTCCTCTGTGCATGGAGAGCAATACTCTGAATCTTTCATGACTCTTTCTGGTGATTCAGAGCTGCACTTTGAGGCAACACAGTTCACCCAGCAGAGTAGTGCATTAATGCTTCTATGGAAACAGTGCTCATACACGCTGTCAAGGAGAACATTGGCTCTTCTTTTCTGTTAACATGGCTCTAAACTGAACTTATCCTGGATCAGAAAGAAAGAAATGGTCTCTAGAAAAGGTGGAAACATGCAGTGATTTATTTCACAGCATCAGGCTCGAAAATAACGTACCAAATGTTATCATTTTGTTGTGTTGCTTGGAAATTGTTTTATTCTAAGGGAACAACACATAAGCTGCAAAATCAGGAAACATATGAAATATCACAACTAAGTGGCTTAACTGCAACAAGTGAAAAATGGGTGAGTAAAGATAAGAGCTTTGGCAGTTTTGGAAAAATGCTTCTGTGTAGTTGAGGGATTAAACNAAAAAAAAAAAAAAAAAAAGCCCATTGCTGAATGGTTTTTTATCTCCATGCCTCAGGCAGCGCTGCATCAAAAACAGGATTTTTTTTGTGGAAATATCAAGGATGACGAACACTTCATTCATCATTGCATCCACTAGAGAAAGTTTGAACAAGACCAAAACATGCTACCATCTCTGGTTCTCCATTCACTAACATTGCTTGGAGGAAATGTAAAAAACTGTCCTGTGGTCTAAAGAATCTAATTTTAAGATTGATGGACAATGTGTCCTCCAGGCTCAGGAGGAGAGGAACCACAGCTTGCTATCAGCGCACAGTTCAAAAGTCAGCATCTGTGATTAGGTTGGGGTGCGTTAGTGCACATAGCATGGATAACTCGCACATCTGCGGAGCCAAGATTAACACCAGAGGATATGTGCAAGTTTTTAATCAACATATGCTGCCTCGAGATGATGTCTTCCTCAGGAGAGACCTTTCTAAGCAAAACAAAGTGGAACCACAGTCTGCTCAGAGTGAAACAGCATGGATCCATTGGAAGAGTAAGGCTGCTGGGATAGTCTGACTGGAACCGTCACCCACTGAAAACATTTTAAATTAGCATGTGTTTTTCCTAGTTTCAGCGTTAAATGTCATGTCTTTCTGCAACTGTCATTTAAACATTAGGTTTAAATGGTTTGCAGATCATTTCTGATTTTTTTTTTCATGTTTCACGCAATGAGTTTTTTTTGTTTGTTTGTTTTTGTATCAGAGTTACATTTGATTATTTCTTAATAATTTATGTGATGACTCATCAACGCAAGCAAAAACAGAAAAGATAATCAGTTGTGTAAACAAAACTCACAAATCAGAGTCAAAATGACCAGAACCTGAGTAGTGGGTTGAGTCCAAGAACTACTCATCTGGAAATGCAAAATAGCTAAAGATTTCAACTTAGAGCAATGACAGCTGCATGAAATTAAAAATATGTCATGTCTGGTTTCTTTCCTTTTTAAAAAAAAAAATAAAAAATCCTCTCTCTGTCAAACAGTGCTCTTTGAAAGTGCCATTTCACTCCAATTTCTGCTCAATCCCTACCTGTTAAATCTGCACAACAGCGTCTCCAGTTAAACAAATGATCAACTCACAAGCACTCTTTAGATTCTCTTGAATCCCACTCACCAAGTCTTTGGACGTGCCGAGTCTCTTGAGCCCGTCCAGGGGCAGAAGGTCAGCCGAGTCCTTGTGCGAGAACTGGGTGGCTTGTTTCAGACGCCTCTGCTGGTGCAGGATGGCTTTGTCCCGGATGGCTAGTTCGCCTTTCTTTGCCTCGCTCATGGTCTCTGTTTCTCTGAAGCTGTGCAATGAAGCACGCAGATGTATCCTCACAGCGGCAATAAGGAGGAGAATCCCCCTCAGAAAGGCAACTGTTTAAGCTTGCTCCTTTTGAGGTCCCTCGCAGCAGAATCCACTGCTTTGCCCGGTCTGAAACACTGCTGTCCTCCACTCAGGGCTTCCTCTGCTCGCTCATATGTGCCTCAGCAGGTGTGGGAGATATTGTCCTGTCCTGGATGCTCTTGTGATATAAACGAGCAACCTTACTCACTGATATCTGTTCCGTCTCTGACAGAGGCAGTAGGGAAGGTGTGACTGAGTCTGTGAGCGTGTTTTCTCCCCTCCCCTCTCCGCCGTCTGTCCTTGGGTTTCTGTCTCTCTGTTACACTCACATCTCAGCTTTCACAAGTGTTTTCTCTCCCTCTCTCTCCTCTAGTCCTCTCTCTGTCACACATTCGTCAGACACATGTTCACCTCACAATACTGAGCAAATCTTCATCTTGCATTTTAAGCCTTGTTCTTCCACAAAAACATGTCACCGCGCAGCAACAACACATTTGTCTGTCATTCTGTATGTTGTCCGTGTGTCTGACAGGTTGCAGAATTAGGTCCTGCAGCCCCGTTGTGAAGGTGTGAGGGAGATCACTGCCATCTGACCTCACACAGAGGATCAATCTGGAACTCTGATGGCAACTATTGATTTCCTCTGCCCCCCTCTGATTGTCCCTGTGAATGCAATAATCCAATTTCTTCCATCCATCCATCCATCCATCCATCCACAACACAAAAAGCTATAAATATCACATCCATCTTTGCTTGTGACCTCTAGACGATGACACATTTTTACTTAGGTGATTATGCAGCCTACAGGTATGGAGGGTGTCACGAGATGTCACAGACTGTCCTTTTTTTTCAATCAAATGGCATTTAATATGATTCTTGCTTAAAATGCTTGTTGACATCATAGTGAAGAGGGCTTTATAAAATGCATAATATTTATATAAAGAGGGAGTCCTTGTGAAGGTGAAGTGGAAAACACTGACAGCCTGCAGAGAAAGTTGTTTGAAAGCACATGCTGCCCCCTGTTGGTTGCCATGTCTTTGACTTTTCAGCCTTATGCAGATCAGGATTTAAATTCTGAGCAGCTGTGCTGTTCTGTTCAGTGAATTCAGGTGACATTTTGTGTCTGCAAAACAACCGGTGTGGATATGTGGATGTACCGCGAGTCAAATTTTATCTTGATCTTGAAGTCGTGAAGTTATTAATTTTACCTGAAAAATGGGAATAGGTGCAGGGATTCCTTGAAACATTTGCAAACATAAATGAAAATTCAACATATAAGACAAAAAACAGTTTGCACAATTCTAGTTAGCTTTAAAGTCCATATTTGATCTGATCACATTTACTTTTTAACACAAATCCTCCCAAACAAACTTTTTTTTAAATTTGTTTAAGAAATAGTTCTCCACTTTTCCTTAAGAACTTTCCAAAGCTCCTTTTTGGATGTTGGCTGCCTTGTGTTTTATTCTCTGTCAATATGATCTCACACTGCTTTGATAGTGTTGACGTCTGTTCTCTGGGGAGGATTCATCACATTCATCTGACCTGTTGCCACTGATTTTCAGTCCAATTCTTGCATCATGTTGCATACCTCAGCCATTTCTCCCCGCTTTCTTCCTTAGGACAGCCATCTCTGATGGGGCTTTAGCCAACGGTAGATGGATAAACTGCAAGTTTAGATGCATTGCTCCAGTCCTGTGTTGCTGGATTATTTTTTTCCTCGTGCTTAAGGGCACCCCTGTTAGTTCCTCATATTTCTAAGAAAACGCTGCATATCATGCTGAGATATGTCACATTTTCATTTCTTTTGCATATCATCTTGTTGGTGAAAATATACCATTTTCTGCCTGTCAAACTGTGCTGTATGTGTCTGGTTCATTCCTTTTAAAATGGTCAGGTACAAGGACTTGACCATGAAGTGAATGTCAGTGTCCAAAGAAAATCTTTTGAAAAATCTTCAGGAAGTCTGCAGAACGAACATTTAAGAGCTCTTTTAAAAATGTACAATAAAGTCTGGCTGCTTGGAAATGGAACATAAAGAAATGACCAACTGTGCAAAACACAGTACTGCATCTTTAAGAAGAAAAGAAGAAGAAAAAACGGAAAAGGAACAATTTAAGTTTTACATTTAACATCTTGAAATCTGGAGCAGTCCAAGCCTGTGGGCTGGTACTGCTTAGATTATATTTCATCTAAAATATCATTAAGAAATCACATAAACATGCTTACAAATTTTCACTAAAATCTTGCAGAGCTAGAAAATGAATAAAAAATTACAGGTTATACATTTTGAATTGTCATCATTATATTTATAGTGGTTGTTCAATCAAAACATCCATTAAAGTTTCTACCTTCACTGCAAATCCCATCAAATGACAATGAATCAGTGCTATGAATACATTTAGTGACATCAGTTTGTTTGTAGCTAATTCCAAGCACAAAGTGTACCGTATTAAATGTTTAGCAGGTCAGGGTGAAACCTGTGAACAGATTGCACAAATTAATCTTTGAGACTCACCATCACGTCTTGGACTTTTTTTTGTTTTCTCCAAATAACTTAATAAGTCAACCAGACCTAAAATAGCCTTGAAAATAAGAACATGTCAGGTGAACACTTAAATTTAAAACAAGTTGATCACAAATATTGTTAGGTACTGAATAATAAATGAGTGGTTCCATCATGCAGCCCTGTGGCACACCTTTGTTCACAGAAATGAAGCAGAAGTGACACTGAAATCTCATTCTCTTCTTTATTATCTCAATCTGCACTTTCAGAAGCTCCATCCCATTTTTACAGCATTGTAAAATAGCCTGAATTATACAACGGAAAAGAATCAAACTGGCATTGTCATTGTGCAATGGGATGCAACAAAACCTTAGTTTTACAGCAATTGCCTGCAACAACTACAAACATACACATATATTGTATTATTATGTTCAACCTTCTGTTCAGTATGCCATTAATTGATACTTAATTGCAACAAACATTATTTAAAATTAAAAAGTTAAAGAATAAAGTAAATTTTAGAAATATACAACACTTGTTTTTTTGTTTGTTGTTAAAAAAAGAGAAACATTCATTTATATGCTTTATGATCTTGTGCTGCAGTGTCTCAAAATGATAATTATTGTCACCTCTGACATTTCATCGGTCACACAAGTCTGCAGACAGAATATGCAGAGCACTTTACATTGTTTTCTTTTTGAAAAAAGCAACATGTTCAAATAAATAATTTCTCTTATCATTTAAAATATTCAACCCATTTGCATGAAATTACTTCAGCATGGGTTGCATGATGGAGATTCAAAAAGTCAATCCAAATGTATTCTTGCTGCATTCCACGATAGAAAATTTTCATTTGACAGAATACTTTTTGTTAAAAAAAAAGCTTCCCAAAGCCATCATTAATTTTTACTGAAACATGGCACTGACTTGGGTTGTTGAGGTAATTACCACTAGAACTTTAAATGCGGATTATTTGGCTTTTAACAGCCAGAAACTTGCATGAATGTTAACCACTAGGCTCACTACTAACGCTTTTTTCACTGTTCTCTTCCAGCTTCCCAGAAATCAATAGCAGAAGATATGGTCCAAGAGATCACATGTAGATCGTGTCAAATTTTCCTGGGAATAAATGGAGCAAAGGGACTTACAGAGGAACGCTTTACTCCAAGGACACATTGGCAGATATTTTGGAAAAATGTCACATACATCATCATACATCTTCCTTCTACATTTAATTTGGAATTTCTGACTAAAATTAAGGCAGAACAACCATGTGCAAATGAATGTTGCTATAAAAATCAAGACATCACAACAGATCCCTGAAAATCATTTTTTATTGTCATGACCTACATTTCCAAACTGCCAAACAAACAAGTAAAGCAGAGAAGCTGAAATCCATCAAACCAAACGCCACGAGTACGCTGTTTATCCAACACTTAAGACTTTCAGTGGTTAATTTTACTTCTCAAGATTGCAAAAAAAATCCCCACCATTTAATACAGAAACTAAAAAGTACCTCAATAATAAAAATAATTATAATAATAATCTGCTTCAGTAGAACAAAAATTAAAATCAGCAGTTTTTGGTCAGTTGCTGGAAATGTAACAAAATCTTGCATTTTGTGCTTTCATTTAATTCATTAAGTTTCTATTAACTGAGGCAGCAGAAGGCACATATGCATTGTTCAGTTCATGGAACTGTGCTTTAAGCTTCTTTTTTTTAAGTGTATCTCTGGAAAAATAAGACTTTGTGAGTGCACACAAACAACATGAAGCTCCCTCTGAATCACTTCACATCCCAAAACTACAACTAAGGAGCTTCTAATTCCCATAAAACAGGCAGTGTAAAACCAAAGCCATTTCCACAATTATCTGCTAAATGCAGAACATAAAGACATGAAATGTAGTTTGTTACTGATAACAGTTTAAGGTTTGTAGTAATTGCAGATAAACATATACACAAATGCCTTATTTGGAGTGTAAACATCAGGAACATGGTCGTCCTTTAAAAGCATGCCGTTTATATAGCTCTTGTTTGTGCTTCCTAAGTATCAGCATTACCATATGTTTCTTTCAAGCCACTCACTGCTGTTCTGACGGTATTTCCAGAAACCTAAAACACTCTTATATCAATTTAGATGAAGAAATGTCCAAGCTGCTCCAAACAAACATCTGATATCCAAACAAAGATGGCAGCCAAGCAGTCGCAAGTTTGGGAACTAATTTAAAATCATTTTCCGTCCTTGCAATATGTATTTTGTCTCATCCAGGTTGCTTCAAATCAGAGGATTCTGGAAACATTTCCATATGAGCAGTGAGTTTTGTGCATCTTTAACACATGAGTGGCACAAACTGAAGCTAGTTGTTTGGATGATGTTGACTTTTGGTCACAGCGCTTCATTATAGCTGATATACTTGCATCCCACAGCAGAATGTATAACGTAGTGTGTTTGTTTTTAGGCACAGAGGTCAAGAGGTGTTCAACCCGACAACCAGGCATTGTTCCCACTGATAGCATACAGCCCCATTCAGAGCAGCAGACCCCACACACACACACACACACACACACACACACACACACACACACACAGGCTGTTAATGCTGCCAGGACTCTTCTATCTGTTTAAAAGTCCCTCCCTGTGGCGTGGTCGTCATAGCACATTGGGGAGATAAAGCGAACAGAGCAGCATGTTCTGTCCCAGAGCCGGGAAGCGTCTGAAAGCCTCCCAGGCATCTGAAAAAATGTTGTATTTCAGAAAGACGCGGTGCTCCAGGCTGGTGGGCAAGCTCACATCCCGGCTCATGATGTAGACGCCGTCATTGTGCAGCGTGCACGTCAGGTTTAGACCCGATTTGGACGTGTTCTCCTTCAGCTGGATCCACTCCCCGGTGGTGATGTTGTAGGACTGCACCGTCAGAACATCCTCCGTCTGGCTGGGACGACGCTGCCGCTGGCCCGATTCCAGCTCGTGGGTGTAGCCCCCCACCAGGTAGATGGTGTCCTCCACAGAGAGCATCTGCTGCTTGCGGATGTGGGCCGGACAGGACCGGAACACCGTCCAGGAGTCGGAGGTGGGGGAGTAGCAGAGGACGCTGGTGTTCCTGTCTGTCAGACACAGAAAAATGACGTGTTGTAGTAACAAAAATTAATTTTGAGAAGTCATTTTGCCATATTCACATGAAATTTTATTTAAATATGTTGAATACAACTTTCATGCATTAAAAATTATTAGTAGGCGTCCTTACAAGAAAAAATTACAGGAGTTTTTTTTTTCTTTTTTGGCCCTTTTTAACAATAAAATTATTAAATGAATTAGCTGGAAATTCTAAATCTCATCCACCTTAATGTAAAAGGAGTTGGATCTTGATAAATACCCCCCCACCCATCCTTTTTTGGGGAAAAAAAGAGAACAAAATACTAAATTAATCCCTAACAGAATGCCTTCTCAGGGATTGCTGTATCCACTTTTCACCTGAGAACTAAACACTCCCTATTGCCTCAAATTCTCTAGAACACCAATATAAACACTGGAAGCTGTGGAGCTGCTGGTATGTGCTTGTTTAATGTGTTTTGTTTGTTTATCCAGAGACAAAACGATGAAATACTTTAGCATACAGACAGCATAATAATAAGATAAATGATACTGACACATCAGCGTTACAGTAAGGATGAGAGGGACAATATTTGGCAGCTGGTTTAATGTAGTGGCTGACTGATGTATTTCCAATGCTGATAACCCTAACAACCCTGCAGCATTAACTATATGAGGGACACCAGTGTAAATTGCCTTTATTGTTTCCATGCTGGCTTGTTTACAATGTTACAATGTTATGTGTCTGTGGTAGCGTACGCTTTGTGCATGCTGATTTTCATTTGATTGAACTACACAGAGGACACTCAAATACTCATTCCCTGGATTTTTGTACACCCACCTCTTGCAGTGTATCCACCCATGACATAGATCCTACCCTGGCACTCACAGGCTGAGAACTCAGCCAGTGGGTCCGGCATAGAGGAAACACAGGTCCACCAGTCCTGTTCTGGGCTGTAACACTCCACCGTACCCAGACACTGGCCTCCGACAGCATACAGCTTCCCTTGTACTGCCAACAGCTTAAAGTTGGACCTGGGTTACAGGACACACAGCGTGAAACATGGTGGAAACAAGATTCAGCTGACCTGTAAGAGGAGAATTTCATGTGTTACCTCTTCTGGTTGAGTGGAGCCACCTGGTTCCACTCGTTCCTGCAGGGGTTGTAGCAGTGCACAGCAGAAATCTCCTGGCTTGTCATCCTGTAACCACCAACTATGAACAGGTAGTTGTCAAGGACAGCAGATCCGTATCCTCTGACGTTAATCATATCTGGTGGCAGGTTGTTTGCCAGCGGCTTCCAGCACTGCTCCACTTCTCCATACCTCAACATGGACCATGGTTCATCCTGATCGGGCACATCCAGGGACAGGCAGGTGAAGTCCCCGATGGCAACCAGGGTGGCTGTGCCTTTCATCCGCATCTCCTTGACTTGGTCTCTAACAGCAGAGGGCAGACTGCTGAACTCAGGCCTCCTCAGCATGGGGTGATAGTAGCAGCTCATGTATTTAAGGCAAGCAATACGCAAATCATGAGTCCCGTAAACTTCAGAGAGGCTGTACAGCTCCACGCAGTTCTCCTGGCGGATCTCTGAGGTCAGGAGTTTAAGGATGGAGGTGACCTGTAAGAAGGAAGCCGTCTCGATCAGATCCTCCAGAGTCTCGTTGACTACTTGGACTTTGGAGGTGTTGATGAACTCCAGAACTAGCTCCAGACCCGGGACGCTGAGCCCCTGCAACTGTACCGAGTCTTCTGTGGACTCCCTCATACCAGAGCTGTACAGCGCACGGAAGTAGTCGCTCTTTTCTATAAGCTTCTTCTTATTAACCTCGTAGGTTTTGTCATCCATGACAATGGCGATAATCTGATCAGATGACATGATGAGGAGAGCGCCGGTGTTTGTTTATTTCGTTGTGCTCGTCGTTTGTCAGCCTCCTGACCGACCCACCGCTTACATTTCACCGGCGATGGAGCTCTGTGGCCGGTCTATATATGGTCATGCTCAGCCCATAGATCGCCAAGGAGCTACTTTCTGTAGCCGGGGAAGCTAACCGGCTACCAGAGGAGCTACAGATGCTGCTAGATAAACTACCCTAAACAGACCTTTCTTCGGGTTAACATTCCTCGACAGTCAGTCAAAAAGCCACAAGACGTTCTATTTATGTAATATACATATTCAACTCCACTCCTAACTCTGGCGATAAAATATTTTCAACGCTATTATATCAGCCTATTGTTGTGAGATGCGCCGAGCTGTCAAATTTTTAGTGTTTTGATTCTGCGCTTTACGTCACGTCCGGCTTTCTTCTTCGTGAGCATGTTCTAAAACTGTTACAGCGCGCAGCTGCCACCTACTGGTAATTGCATTAATAGAGCCTCGTCGTTTGAAAAGTAAAAGATTTATCGATTGATTTTATTTATCTAAATAAAAGTAACAATACAGCAGCCCAAACAAACACCCTCACTGGTACAAGGTTGAGATTAAAATGTTGCCAATTGAAAACCTATTCTCAAAGGAATCAACATAAAAAATATTGTATGACTACAACTGATTATGCAGAGTATTGTATACCAACATAATGAAATGTAATAAATGCACCACTCCTGTCATTTGACATAAATTGCAAAAACGTATGTATTTCATTGTAAGCCAATATGTGAATTTAACAGAAAAAAACTATAATGTCGAGTGTGAAGTTGTGCTTGTGTTTTGGCTGTGCCATTTTTTAAAAGTCTTCTTTGAAATGTGAATTTTCAACCCTCACTCTACTGCATCCAATTAGTAAAACAACCTGAAAAGCATTTCCATTATCTTGTTGCCCTGTAGAAGTTCACATCTTCTCTCAATTTCAACTTTAGATTTTAATCACTTTAGGTAAAACATTACATCAAACACCTTTCCAAATTCTCACTTGTACTAAAGTACTGTAATTGTGAAACATTTTTTGGAAATTAGGGTTGTTTCTACCAGATCAACAAGAGGATTTATGACTATACTATTAACAGCGTTATGCTCCTTTTTAACTTGTTTAGGTAATTGATATAATTAAATACAAATATAACATCATTCATGTGATCCCACATTATCAGTGTTAGACCATTCTGTGTCTGGTTAAAATAAGATCAGCAGCTCTGTTGTCCTTGTTCAGCTGTCAATCAAGATAACAGCGCTGAGTAAGTACTGAAATTTAACCAGACTGAGACAGGAAGTGCCACCTTCTAAATAAAACATCGATATATTTGTGCTGAATTTGTCCTAAAACAAAAGGTGTCGTCAACTGCTTTTACATTCAGTCAAGTCGGTATTTGCCTATATTTGGTGACATGATTACTTCTTAATTCAGTCGTGTATAATAATACAATAATAATAATAATGATGAAAATAATAATGATGATGATAGTAATAATAATGATGGTGATGAAAATAACAATATACTTTATCATAATTTTCTCAATAAATGTTGCAAAGTGCTTCACACAGTATTAGATATTAACCACAATTTAAAAAGACAACAATTATATCATATCAAACATAATCAAATTGTTTACCATGAATCCGATTGATTAAGCTTAAAACCTTCCTCTTTGGTTAAGCTTTTCTTTGTTGCCTGTAACTTGAGTCTTTCTCTTTTTTTGTACTTGCTATTGGCCTATAGCGTTTGGTTGCTTGTTGATTTCTCAATACCGTTCTCTTACTCCACAGACAGTCAAGGCAGATGTTTGCCTTTCATGAGTCCTGGTTTTCAAATTTCCTCCTTTTAACAAGGGAGTCGACTCTTCCACCCATGTGCCTGCTCAGAGGGACTGAATCAAAACTAAGATTTCACACAAACCATTTGTTTCTTCAGTAAGACAACTTTTTATTGACTTAATATCATATGTACAGACAATCATAATGAATATGATTGAATTTATTACGATAAACTGGATTAAAATAGATTACAGATTTTTGTATTAAATTAATTTACTTTCTCTTTAGAGTGCTTTTAGATGATGTGCTGTGAATGGGCATTAAATGAATAAATGTTAGATAAACTAAACCAAAATGAATTGATCCCAGCATCAAGTTTGCTTTTTGGGCCAAATATCTTAAGCCATCTGAATTAATCACTTTTTGTTACATTAGATTTTTATTGACAGATTTTACAATTCTATTGGTGAAATGGTATCTTGTTTATGAAAATGATCACTTTTTGCAGAACTAATCTGGTATGCTGAGTTAATGTCAAGACTGTCTCTGGGATGTTGAGTGTCTTTAGCTTAATTCTAATATAACTCATTGATCCACAGCAAATGACTAAAAGAATTACTGATATTCCTGCAGGAACACCAAACGCCAGCTGCAAAAAAACTTTGGTGTCTTGTTTGACAGTTTTGAGTATCATTTTAAAAACATGATCAACATTTAAAAGACATAAAGTCCATTTTACACACTTTTCTCCCCCCCACGCCTCAACTTTTGCTATTGCAACAGTCTTTTTATATGTCTCCAACAAAAGTCCATTAATTGACTCCAGACTGTATAAAACTCAGCTGTTATACTTTTAGAACCAAGAAGATTGTGCACATTATTCCTGTTTTAAACTCTTTGCATCAGCTCCCATTATGTTTTTAGGACTGATTTTTGACATTTTTCTCTTTTCCTGGCTTTGGATCCTCATATTTATCTGATCTTTTAAAACCATATGATTTTTTACTTGCTCCAGACAGATGGTTTAAGACCAGATGTGTCAGCGTGTTTGCGGTCAAAGTCCCTAAACTCTGGAACGAGCTGCCTGAGAAGATCAGGTCAGCAGACTGAATGTCTTAAATCTTTTCTTAAAACATTCTTTTAGAGAGCCTTTCCTGATCTTACTTTTATACAGTATATCAAGGGGAGTACAGGCACTTAATTTTTTCCACTTAAAGCACACTGCACAAGATGTAGGGAAATTTATGTTTTTATTCAATTTGATTATTTATCACGTTTAAAAATACCACTTGGTGTTGTGTGATATATTGTTTGAAAGCCTGATTTACTACAAGCTATAACTTGTAAGCATCACCCTTCTGCGGAATGAGCAACACAGATAAACATGAGGGTGGTGCATTTCACATGTTGGGTAGTAAAGTACGGAAGATCCATCACAACAGATTGGCACCTCCTCATCTGGTCACCAGTCTAGTCACATCTGGGATGGTTTTCCATTCCTCAACCAGGAGTTGTTGGTTAACCACAAGTTAGCTTGCAGTCTGAGAACATAATATTTCTTTATCTCGGTCATAAAGAAGTAGGCTAGGCCTATTTACAGTTTTATTTGGGATTTTGACATTGAAGTAAGGATAGAATGGGAGAAATATAATCTCTTCTGCTGATTCTTATCATTTTAAAGAATTTTGGATTATCTGGCTTTTCAGAGATTTTTTTTTAAGGAACAATGGACTAGTTTCTTGGCATCAGTTTGAGACAGAATGTTTCTAATTTTAGCTAAATTATGTAGGTTAGAGATTAAACTTGTTTTACACGTGATTTTAAGGCCAGGACAGGCCTTGAGCTGGGGCTGAGTTTTACTCTGAAAGTGGTGACCGGAAGCGTCATTACTGATCTTTGTGTGTTGGTGATAGTGTGGGAAGAGGAGGTGACAGTCAGGCTGGCAGGCAGGCAGGCGCATCAATGACAGGGACAGCAGCCAAACCCTCACTGCTCGGCCTGTTTCATGTTTGTGGCTCCAGGCAGTGGACAATCAGCTGTTTGTGATCTGAGTTGAGGATGTGGGAGCAGGTGTGGACCCCCTGGTTCTCCCGCTGCCTCGTACTCATCACCATCACCGCTCACACATCATCATCCGCGTCAGCCCGCGGAGACTTGCGGCCGTGTGACAAGGTGCGCGCTCTTGTTGTTTTGTTGTTCTGTTATTCCTGTGTCCTTAAATCCNCTTCTTCTTCTTCTTTTTTTTAAGATATATAGTGAAGGAAATACTGCTTTGCAATTGACCAAAATCCGCACGGTTCTATTGTGTCCTATATTTTCTCGTTTAGCGCTTATTTTGCATGGTCAACAAGTCCAAATGGCAATGTATGCAAGATTAAAACAGTATAAATTCTCTAAAGCTTATTTGAATGCACAGCAAGAACAATTAGGCTACGTATCCATCGTCTCCCAGCGCTGTAGTGTCGCAGCACAGCCGGTTCTGGATCCGTCCTCCTCAGACTGCTGATCGGCTTAAAATACGGTTCATGTTGGCCATAAACATTCTGCATATGAGAGTAGCAGTCTGTGCTGGCCTCCATCCCGCTTCTGGTGCAACCCGTTCAGTCGACGAGACTGAGCCTGGCGCTGCTGTCATGCGTTTTTTTGTTAACCATCCAAATACTGACATAGGAAGGACCTCGAATTGGTGGCTCTGGTTTCTACAATGGATAAAGACACCTACAGGTTAAGCTAAATTAGCAGTTCAATTAAAGCCAAACGGACTGGCAGCAGTTTGTGTTGCAGTAGGGATAAGTATTGGAAGATATTTTTGTTTGTTGTCTTGACAAAAATGTAACGAAAACAGAAAAATATCATTAGAAAATATTTGTTTAGAAATAAACTATCTTTTGCAACTAGTTAGCTTAGCACAAGGACTTGAAACAGAAGGGACCTAGCTAAGCTCTGGTTGCTTGGCAACTAG
>JAPMNP010720667.1:0-12483 GCA_029874935.1 Atherina boyeri | reverse complement strand
CTTTGTATATTTTTATTGACCTATTTTGGCCATTTTTAGCAATTTCTTACATAGGCTACAGCTTCACATGATTGCACCAGTTTTGGCCAGAATCTTACATACGGTACCTTTAAAAATCAGAAATTACATACAATATAAAAAAGCGTCAAAACAACACAGAAATCATAGCCCAAAAGTAGCTAATTAAAAGCTTGTACAAATAAATATGTCTTAAAGTTGCTTTTAAAAGTATCAACGGAGTCAATGGAGCGCAAAGAGGGCGGAAGATCTTTCCAAAGCCTCGGAGCAACAACCTGGAAGGATTGGTCATCTCTAGTATGAAAACAAGTGCGTGGAACCTTCAGCAGAATTTGATCCACAGACCTCAGAGCTCGGACAGGGGTGTAAGGCTGGAAAAGATCGCTGAGGTGAGAAAGAGCCTTACCATGCAAGGCTCTGAAAGCTATAACCAAAATGTTAAACTTGATCCTATAAGACACTGGCAGCCAATGGAGTTGTTTTAAAATAGGAGATATAGATAAATAGATCTGTATTATCACAACAAGATGCCAAAGAGCCAAATAAAAATAATTAACTAAAGCAAGGCTCCAGGTTCTTCAAATCAGATGGATGGTTGCAATTAGCCAATCACAGCAATTTCTGTAATATCTCACAAAGATAGACACCATTACTGTACAGCATGCATCACAGGGCCGTCACAATATATACAGTATCAATACCAATATTACATCATTTTAATCCCATGTTATCTCATATTTATTGGCATATATGTTAGATGCACTTCCTGACAAAACCCTTTGCATTTATCCAGGCTTGATACCGGCACAAGGACAACACTGGCTTGTGCCTCCTTTGGGCTGCATTAAACATAACTATACAATAATATAACAAAATAAGTCTGGTGTTGGGAAATAATTCTGAAATCTAAAGTATAAGACAGAAATCTTGGCAGTAAGATTTGTTTCTCTTACAAAAGTACTTAAATAAACATTGGCCTCTGAGGTCAGAAAGTATAATGATAATTTTAATATTGACACTTAACTTCATATTGTCTTGGTATACAGTCAATCCTGAGTCAGAGGGGAATGCACATTTATTCTTAAAAATAGTTTATTTGACAGGTTTATTGGGTCAAACAGGTCACAGCAGACACAAATAGTAGAAAATTATGTTCTGAAATGTAGCACTGCAGAAGTATCAAGTGGCAAAATACATAAATGTTCAGAGAATGCATAAAGTACTTGAGTAGGCTTACTTTGCTAGCATCTACCAGTGATTTAAAGTGAATTTTAAGTAAGGTGCTGCTTAGAAAGAGCAAAAATATACAGCAAACGTTTGAATAAAATGTTGAAAATAAACAGTTTCCAGTTTTAAGGGCAGGTAAAGCACATGACCATCATCTTCCTGAACCAAACCAGTTACTGTTTCCCGGCCCCAGAGAAAGGTTGTGTATTTACCCAATCAGCAATGAGAGGCCTGTGTGACACCAACTCTCTCCCTCTGTAATTTTCATCCCCATTTTCCACCAAGACCACTCAATCTTACAGCCATATGGCGGTTTGCTGCCATAACCATTCACAGCTGAGTAAAAATAAACCTTTGGGATGCATCCTTGGGACAGGGGTTTAAAGACACATTCAGTACAACTGGTGCTTGACTTTATGCTGGTTACGATAACCTACTGTGATTCATCCTATCTGCAGATGATTCTCCTCATATAATTTGCAACGGGAGTATGGTCAGGGTATACAATATCATTCAGTTGAAATTCAAGGGTGAGGCAAAAATAGCACTTTAACCACATGAAGAAGCTCAGACCAGAAATAGCGTGTTTGATGGGTATATATTTCAGTGGTGCAATGATGGGGTCTCTCCACAAGCTTTAAAAGTGCCCCCCCACCCACCCCCTTCATATATGATTTGGGGTAGGGTGGTTGCACACGTGGTTAGCTCCCTGTGTGCCTCTGCATACGACACAGACACTTAAAGAATTCAAACAACCCACAGCTTTAAAACGCTAACATCTTGAAATGTGAATCACACATCCCTGAACTGCCAAAAATAAACACTCATGTCAAGAATGCCACTTATTGTTAATCTGAGAGATAATTAATGAGATTAACTCAGGCTCTTTCTTCATTCTTTCAGCAAACACAGTATGTCTTCACGCACAGTATGCCTGATGTAGTAACTGTTGTATATTAGAAGGTGCGGCCGCCGTCTACTGCCTCCCACGTTTAGATGTGCAGACAGCGAGACACAACCTTTACCCACCTAAGAACAATTAAAGAGCTTACTGTCTCTATAATTATTGAAGCTAATTTATGGCCTTTTATGTATTGTAACAGCTGCTATTTCACAATGGAGAAAAAATATGTGGCACAAGCGTCTTCATGGAGATGTCCCAAGTTTGTGTGGCTTCATATGTATCAGTTTCTTTTTCTTTAACTGAGTCTTTTAAATGAAACTGCAGCTTTTAAATAGGTCTGATGAATCACATTGCAGGCCATACTAGCAGTGTGCTTATCAGTCAGCTGGTTGGTCCATCACTTGAGTCCAGACAGACATCTCAACAAGCTCTACTTGTATTGTCAAGCCGCTACATATTGGATGTGTGGACAGCGTTCCTGTTTTACCATTTCTGGTCAATATTGGATGGGGAAAAAAACAAAAACAATCCAGGCATGGCATCTTTTTGGGGGTCACCTATGTTGGAAGATACCACATTCAGTTTGTTATTCAGATTTTGGATGGATTCCTATATCACAGCTCAGAGTTTCCAACCCAACTTTATTTCCTAGCACTTTAAAAGCAACTGCAAAGGACCAAAGTGCTGTACAAAATACAATAAAATACTTGGGAATTATATAGCAACACATGATGACATTAAATATGAAACTTGAAAGACATAAGATATAAGATAAAAAACATAAAAGTGAAAAAATAGACACAGTACACCAAATAAATGTGTAAATAGAATCAACATGTCACGAGATGTCAAAGGCCATGGAGAAAAGATGGGTTGTAAGAAGAGTTTTAAGAATCAGACCGAGAATGGTCTGTCAGCAACAGCAAAGGCATTGTCCCCTTAGAGCTTTGTTCTACAGACTCTCAGGAGCGGCTGATCAGCTGACCCGAGGGAGTGGGTGGGGAATAAGGGTGCAGTAACTTTGAGAGGAAGGATGAAGCAAGACCATTTAGACACTGAAAAGCAAATAAAATCATTTTTAAATGAACGATGATTTACATTAGCAGTCAGAGAAGTACGGTTATTCACATTCCACCTTCCACCTGCTTATTGCACTAATCTTATAAATTACTTATTTAAAATGTTTAAAATAGTTTATGTTGTTATGTTTTTATATTTATGTTTATACTTTTTTGTTTTTTTACTTGAATGTGTTACTTTTGTATTTTTGTGTATTGCTTATTGCACCGTAGGTTTCGACAGGACAGTAGTTTCATCTGTATGTCGTGAATATGTAGCATATTTGACAATAAAGCTGTTTGAAGTTCAAGTTAAAATGGTCAAAATATCCTCATGTATGCCAGTTCGACTCCATGCAGCAGCATTCAGCACCAACTGCAAACAAGCAATTGAAGACCCACTAACCCCAACATAAAGTACATCACAGTAATCCAGCCTAGTGGTCACAAAGGCATGCAGAGTGGATATATCAAACACACATCGTAAAAACATAAACTAGCAAAATTGGTAAAAATGTGTCCATTAAAGCAACAGTTATTGACATTAACCATAAAAAACTTAAAAGACAGTAATGAAAGAACAGGGTTTATGGACCCTTTATTTATTACTACATTACATTTGATTGGTATATTATCCTGGCAGTTGGCTGCTACAGTACATAACGTCAGTGTTTGTGAATGTGGTGCTGTGCTTAAATAACTGGAACGGGTTCAACACACGACTTGCAACAAGAAGACTGTACCTAAAATGAGAGATCAGTTCCAGGTGACAAAAACTGAACTGCAGCGAAAGGAAATTGAAATATCAGAGAATAAAAGTGTTTTGTGTGTGGTAGTCTGAGCTCAGTTTGCTGTTTTCATGTGAGCTCTCTTATCTGGTATTAATGTGCTTTAAGGATTATTGAGTACTTCTGATCTCCAAAAAGGCACACCCTGAAGGTGAGGGAGGTGGGGTGTGTGGGTTACTCTACAGATATAAATTTGTCATCGAAAACTTAGTTGTTGTATATCTTTCTGTTATATTTTGACCAAAGCATCTCACAGATATTTCAATAGGACCTCAGGAAATTGTGTCAACAAAATATCTCTTTATTTGTCCCTCCGATGGGAAATTTGCATCATTGTAGCAGCAAAGAGATACAGATGCAGAGTTACAACCCTTGAGCAAGTTAAAAAATAAGCATACAAAGATTAGATATAGCAATTATATAGCAGGTGACAGCAAAACCAATTTTGCACAGTTGACTTAATTGCACATTGATGTCAGCGTATACAGTGTGTTTTTGTGATTCGTGTTTTAATTTTGTGTGGTGTGCTGGGAGCAGTGCTTGTTGTAGAGTCTGACAGCTGCAGGAAGGAAGCACCAGTGGCGACACTCCTTTGCATACTTTGGGGCAGCAGCGTGTCACTGAAGGAGCTTTCCAGTGTTGTCGCAGCGTCATCCACTTGAGAGAAAAGGATGTGTTTGCAGTCATTTCAGCGATGGATGCATGGGAAATGATCTACTACAAGGAAAGTTGGAAGGAACAGAACGTGTCATAGGATTGATTCCTCAGTCCAAAGCCACCTATTGCACCACAAAGGCAAAGTAAACATTTGAAAGCAGGCAACCCTGTCACTGATGGCGCAGAGCAGAACCAGAGAAATGGGGGAGAGACCCTAATGGGGGACTAATGGTGATGTTTGTCCAAAAAAACACAAGATTTTTCCGTTGTCGGTCTTTTGAAATTAAAGTCACAGAAGCAAAAAGTGCACAAATCTGGTGATAAAGTCAAACGTGTGGTAGTGTCAGTGTCCTTTTCAAAGCTTTAATATCATCAGTTGTGATTTTTGAAAATTTGTTTTCACTGCCTGAGAAAATGGATGTGTAAATAATGTATAATGTAAAACGTTTCTAAATCAGTGAATGAGAATTATAAACCTTGTGAACAATCATAGAAGCAAAAGTCACAATGCTTCTGTTTTAAAACTTTTCACTTAATACCATAACCATCTTCTGCCAAACATGCTCTTCCAGGTAATCTAGAGAAAATAGTTTACTTTTCAGGACCGCTTGCTTTCTGGCAAGCACATAGATCAACGAGATGCAACGGCAGTAATGGCAACTTGTTTTTGTGTAGCATCATGGAGCCAAGAACATGAAATTCAATTCATAGATTTTTTTTAAGTCATGACCACATATTTCTTTGTTTTGAAGTAATCTACCTTCATATACATTTAACCTTTTAAAATCGTAGGTACCACAAATGGGAGGACTGGGGAGAATAGATAGTGCCATACTTTCCCTTTCGGAGACCTCACTTGAACAGTCTGTACTAAAACCTTTCTAATTTTGTTCTGCGTCACTTTATCAGAGTTGCCTTTTGCAGAGATAATGTGCATATAGTGAACTATGATTTCATAAAAGTTTAGAGCTACAGCTGCATCATTTCAAAGAAACATTATTAATATTCATCCCGAAAGTGTCTTTTTTCAGGGAAGCCTGATTTATTTTTTATTCTTATCATGTGAAAAATTTTGTGATGTGTCATCTTCATTGATTTTTTTCACCAGTAGCACATATACTGATATTTACACATCTTAAAACAATTTTGAAATGTTCCTTTTACTAAGAAGATACACATATTTTCCATTTTGTTCCATTTTTGCGCAGAAGGCCTAAAAGTATGCACAGGACTCGAGTTAAGGGAAGAAAAAAGGACTAAATATCTGACAAAATGATAAAGACATAATGAGGACCTTTCAATTAGGTTAAAGGACTTCTTGTAAGTCAGCGCACACAAGTATCCTCACACCGAATCTGAGGTTGTATTGCTGTGGTTGCTATCTTATTTTTTTATTTGAGCGGGACAATCTACTATGATGTCACATTGAGAACAATCCACTCAGGCAGTACAAGCTTGAATCTCAAACTGTGTCTCCAACAGTGTGAAAAGGAAATACTTGCTAAATAATGTTTCCTTGTTAATATTTCAGTTCTAGGGAAATTTTCTTTTTCTGCTTTTCTTGATTTGTCTTTGTTATATGAGCTTACTTGTAACGTCATGCTTCACTTGTTGTTTTAACAAGAATGGATGACAGATTTTATTTCATTTTTCTTTCACCAGGACCTTTACTGGCATATAAACTACCCTGAGTAAACAATAAATAGATGAATGTAAAAATGTTGTGGAAATAACCTGCCAACTTCTTTTCTGCCTTGAATTACACGGTTGAGACACAGCTTGGGACAGTAAGAAGGCTATCTTTTTTTCAGTTTCCTCATACTGCAAGAGTTTTGTTTTAGTAGCTGTGGAGTAAAGGGGGAGTTTTGTGTCAATATGATAAGAGAACATGCCAGATACTTTTGCACCTCAACAAATCCAACATGGTTGCAAATATTTTTCTAAAATGCGTGGCGAGATTTTTAAATGGATTCCCTAACTTTTCATCAGCTCAGAAACACTAAAACAAATGTCAAATACATTTTCAAGAGTTTCCCACCATCTTTCATAATATCAAAAAGAACTTCCAGATTATTGCATGCTTTACATGTACTAATTTATATGCCAAACAGAGAAGATTTGTACAAGCGAGTGCCATTGTGGGCAAGAAACTAGTTAAAGAATGCAGTGACTTGGAATAACTTTCCCTCTGGACGGTTGTATTCAATGAGTTTAATCTCAACCACATGAATGTGTTTTTTGTTGAGCCACTGTAGGTGGAAGTGGGAAGTCAAAATCTACTAAATGGCATCTAAAGTTCAAGATGTCTGGGCAATATTTCCCCTAATTTAGATGATAATCCAGATCTTCCTGCAGGGTATCTTATATTAACTCAACACACCAAAAAATGTTCAAAGATAGAAAAGGAATTCTCAGAGAGTCCCCTGCCTTCTTTCTCTCTTCATTTTTCACAAAATAGCTTGAATATTTCTGATTCTTCCTCGCTCTTTCTGTCTCTCTCCTGTCTTACACACAAACCTGACAAGACAGGTGAGGTGAGATGAGGGGAGCAGCAACAAGAGGCAATGTCCCTCAGGGCTCCTCTCCTTTGATCCTCCGCAGCAGATATAATCATTGACGGTACCTCAATACCCCACCAAAAGACTTTTAGAGTCACCTCCCTGAATTCAAGCTGCACTAATCTCAGTGATCTTTATCTCCACACTTCAAAAAAGGACCAAAGACTAAAAAAAAAAATCTGTTTGTGTCTCAAAGTTCAACAAAATCTCTTGACCTAAATCCTAATGAAGAGTTTCACTACACAGGGGCTGAAACAGCTCTGTTCTGCCACCTGTTTGCATGCTACTTGGGCCTTTTTTTTCCCAACAGAGGAGTGTAAGCCAAAGTTCCCCACTTGTGTCAAGCTCATAGCTTTTAAACAGATGCTGGATCTGCTGTAGCCAAACCAGCCTCACTTTTAGTGTTGACCCATGTGGTAATTCTATTTAGCTTCATGCAGACCCCATTAAATTTACCCAAATGACTCGAGCCAAATATATCAAGCAATTTAAGTTTATGTGGAGTGGACTTTAGTGAGTCACTTTTAGTTTTACCAGCATGCACAGGTTGGTTTGAAGGAATCCTCCAGGACATGTATTTTGAGGATGATTTAAAACTTGGGGGAGTTTAACTTGCTTCAGTCCCACAGGAGATGTGTTAAAGTGTTTGAGTTTTATTGTTAGAAGCCTGTGTGGGAAAACGAAGTCTCCCGACATGTGTTCCCCTCAGAATGAAAACTGCACGCTGCCTTGTTGACTCACTGCATCATACAATATGCAGTAAGGTCTCCATCTGCATGTGACTGAGTAAGATATATTTCAGCCATAGGGAATTAGTGGTAGGCGTGTCATAGAGGAAGAAATTTGTCAAATGTGTTGATTGTCCTACATCTAATTTAACCAAACAACCCCATAAACTCATCTGCTATCCCTGTTAATAATCTATTACCCTCCTACATACAACAATGACAAAAAAAAATCCCATTTCCCTCTGTGCAGGGTAAGCTGCAATGGTTTTGTAATTGCTTACACGTTGAAATGTCCTCTTCAATTTTATAGGAAGAAGGAAAAATAATAACAGCAACATTCCTGAGGGGCTGTAATTTTCTTCCGGCGGGTAAAAGTTGTCCATTATGGTCAGGGTCAAGGAACACATGCTACCCCGTCATCAGGGCCGCGTGGTCGGCCACATCAGAACCGCCCGTCACAACCAGTGGAAAGGCCCTGTCTGTTAGCGCAACACACAGCCAATCGCAGGCCAGAGGCCCCAGCTCCTCTCTACATTTGCCCCCCCTAACCGCGCCGCGCTCTAATTTAAGCACACATATCCCATTGAAATTATAGCATTCATACCCACCCTTCCCTGCAATTTACATGATTTGCACGTCTATGGGTTAAACGTTGACAATACGGCTTCAGCGGATCCAGAGGAAGTTTCTTTTTTCTTTGTTCTGAACAGGTTAGAGGTAAGCAAACACAAAACCACTGACATTCTCCAGAAAGTGAGAATATAAGAGCATAGAAGTCCAAACAATATATTAACAGGAAAGATGAATGATAAGGCAGCTTGGTGATATCTTACTCATACAAAGCAATGGATGGATGAATAGTAACAATCATCATTCACATGAATTCATTTGCTTGTATCAGATGATGCACATAATATTCTAAATATCTTTTGAAACATAAAACAAGAACTGATTATTCAATTCACATTTAAAATTAGAAATAAATATAATAAGGTTTAACTTAATCATAAATACTTTAAAATATGTGATATGGATCAGATATTTTTAACATTTGTTTCAATCTATTTTTAGCTGGTGTGGTAGAAACAAAGATAATATATGGTTATTGTCATAATGTGTTTGGAAAGTCTTTGTGGCACAAGAAAGAAGGAAAGCACATCAAGTTTCTTTCAAAGTCTTTAATAGCTGTATATTGTTGTCAGTATCCGTATTTTTATTTTTTACCAATTCATTTGTTTACATCCTAATGCATGTGACTGTAATCCTACAGTTGTCACTCATGCAAATCTACAGGGAAATTTCCTCATCTCTGCAGATGAAAACAAAAAACAATCACATATTATCAGGTAATTATGTTGATGTCTACGTCTACTGTTCCTAAAAACTGCAGCTGCCTTTTTTTAGCTGTTGTTGTCTGTCATCTGTGAAATGGTTGTCTTGGTATTAAACAATAGAAATCTAATGTGACTAGATTGGCAACCAAAATGGATGAAAAGTTACCTTAAATGGAAACAAGTATGGTTTCACAAGTGGAGTTTAGCCTATTCACCTGTCAAGAGATTCAACCAATCCGTGTTTTACAACCTTCAAAACGCAACACACCTCGACAACATTTGTCTTTGGAGCAAACTGTCATTCAGAGGTAAAAATGTTGCTCACCGTGGGTTTTTGGTCATGCTACAGTACACCTCCTTTATCTATGGTATGAGTGTGTTCACTTGTGTGGGTGTCACTTCATCAACTATGCAGTCTAGGGTGGAATTTTACAAGTGTGGGAATTTGTGTCTCTTATGTGCAAACCAACTTGCCTCATACCTACAGTCTTAAACTTACTCTGTTGTTGTTGGGTCTAAAGTTATTATTTCTATCTTCCCCCTGAGGTGTGGACAGAATGTACCTTTGGAGTCTTTTAAGTGCAGAGTGTGTAATAGACTCAATTAAAGACATAACAGACAAGCAAATATACACACCTCTCCTGGGAATGCTGTCAAAAACACAAACTGCTGCACGAGGCAGTGATTCCAGGACTGGCAGTGGCGGTGATGAGTCAGTGTGACAGGCTGGGAAACTGCAGGGTGAAATGTGTTGCGGTGGCTTGGTATTTCAATTATTAGACTATCAGATCTAGTTTGACTCTGTTTTTAGAGCTTGTTTGTGTGCTGGTTCTCAAGGCTGTTCAAGTATAGAACACCAAGATCTCCCTGATAGACGTGCCAATTTGACTCTATAGATTCTGTATTACCAGACTGATATGATCCAAACCTGACAAGTTCTCTCCTTCATTTTCTATTTTCACAAGTATGACACATATCAGTTTTTTTTTTCAGTGTCGTGTGGACAGAATTCCAATCATTAATTTCCATCTTTAAATCTGTTGCTTGAGTATTTTGTCCTAGATCACATACCTGCAGTGCTATTGTGGTACTGCTAGGAATAGCCACTAAAACAGCAAAAACTTGCTATCTAGCTTTTCTTTTTCTTTTATCGTTAGGTGAGTGTTTCCACAAATTTGCAAAGGTAGCTTCCATTTCAGATTTGTTTGTGTTTCACAATCTAATCTGACATTTGTTGTTGGTACAAATGATGCACCCAAACATGAATCTTGGAATAGAAACAGAGTTGAACATGATGGCTTGTAATGTTTACACAGCACTGCCTCCACTGTCAGCTCAGACGCACTTCAATTTCTCCTTTCTACCTTCGTCACTCACAGAGAGAACAATCCAACACACAACAGTCCCATTTTGAGCAGGCAGCGAGAAAAGACTATATCAAATCAAGTCATGATGTTTTCCAAACCTTAACCAAGTATTTCTTAATGCCTACACCTAACAAAGCAGCAAATTATACTGAAAGCAAATTTGTAACTGTAAACATAGTAATCTATAAAATGTCAAGCCAATGCTTACAATGCCAAAAACTGTATATTAAGGGGATCCTGACATTTCATACATTTCCCAAACATTCTATACAAAGCCAAAAGATAAGCTGGTAGAATATACCGTACTGTTGACAGTGGTGCCAGGTCTTTGTTTGTTTCATTCTAGCTTTTTCTTTCTCTACTTTTCTTTCTTTTTTAAGTTTATCTTAATGTACTATTTAATGCTTCTTCTGCAACCCACTGTAATGCTTTTAATGTTTTATGTAAAGCACTTTGAATAGTCTTGAACATGAAATTTGCTATACAAATAAACTTGCCTTGCCTTTGTTATCCCATGTGGAAGCACATATGCCCGCTGTTCCTCTACAGAGAATGGACCATATTATTCTGGGTTAGGGTAACTGATAGGATTACATGTAATTTACACTTTGCCTAAATAGTATTTGTCATCCATTATAATGCCTAGGTATCTAATGCAATGCCTAAGAAAAGTATGTCAAATCAAAAGTATTTCATACTTTGCTTAAACATCACTCATTCTCTACTTTGCTTACACATTCTTCAAGATACTTGTAGTTTATACATTGACAGTATAATAACCATTTCAATCATGTATGTATGCCCATATTTAAAAAATAAATATAAAGCCAAGTCTTCAATAATGTTTTTTGCATTTCACTGCAAGACTTCCCATTAGACTGTGTTGGACTGCAGCAGAAACTGAAAGAATTTACAATGAGCAACTGTGTGTTTTAACGGTGTTTGTTGCCTCATACTCTTTGCTATTTGCCCAACTACATTCTCTCATCTCGTTGATGTCATAACTGAAGAAAAATAAGATATAAATAACTCTGAAACATTGATCATTTACAACTATCTTGGTTGACTTATCTGCAATCCCCAGTTTGCTTAAATATTCTTCTTCCTGGAGTATAACATTTATACTAAGCCCAAACTTTTGTCTTTACCAAGGTGTATTTCTGGAGCACTTTAATAGCAAGAATGTATCTAAATTTAAGATTCAAGAGATTTATTGTCTTCTGGACAGTAAAAGCTCAGTGGTTCTGTGAAAGTGCTTTAAAAATCATGATATGACTTTTTTTTTTTTGCTGGAGCATAGCAGTTTCCAAATAAAAGTGTATACTAATTTGTGTTGGATATGAGAATGAATATATAATTTTAAGAAAATTAGAGCTGGGTTCATTCTCAGTGCATGTTGTCATCAAGTCAGAATCATTATTATTATTTAGCTTCTTGTGGTAGATAGTTTAAGTAACAGATGAATGCTTGAAATACAGTAGCAAGCTTAAAGTAAAGGAATGGACTGAATATACCGATATGGGCATGATGCCATCCAGTCATATATAACAACTTTTCAAGTAAAAACAGATTAAAACATTGTGTTTGTTTCATCAACAAACATTCAAACATACAGGAGCAAATAGCACCCCATTAGTTGTTTCATGAATTGACAGCAACAACAGACACAACTATACAGTGGCAGAGCATATAGAGTTACCCATGAATGCAATCACTCCTGTTTCCAATTACAGTCAGAATATATCTGTTTACTTTTAAGGCCAGGCTAAAAACCTTCCTTTTTGATAAAGCTTATAGTTAGAGTGGCTTAAGTCATCCTGAGCTAGCTCTTTAGTTATGCTGCT
>JAPMNP010720653.1:0-11245 GCA_029874935.1 Atherina boyeri | reverse complement strand
GGCTGGGTCAACCGACCCGAACAGGGCGACCCGTTCGGTTCGGTAAAATACCGAAAACCGTTGCATCCCTAATACTCACACAGTGCGTCTTATTATATACAGTATATAAAGTCTAAATAGTATTCAGTGGTTTAGTTTTTTCTCCCCTCTCTACAGTCACACACTAATGAACATACTGGGGAAATATAGAGTTCACAGTTATGCCCAAGGACACTTCAGCACATACAAAAACAGAAGTTCATGCTGCTAACATTCTGGGTGGAAGGCAACCACCATTCCCATTGAACCACATCTACCCTTCCATAAAACAGAACAAAATAAACTAAGTTTGCTTTGTACCTTAATTTTTAAAACTAATTTTGATAGAATTTTTAAATGAATCTGAAGCTGTTTTGTTCAGATCTGTGCAGCGTTTGATGTCTTACTGTTACCAGGTTCAACAGGGAAACACAACACTGTGACTTTACATATATGTGTGACATGGATGCTTGTTGAGCGAAGAGATTGACCTGACTTGATAATATAACATTGTGCATGTGTGAAATAAGCTTGTAGGTAAAGATACGGCTTACATTCAGTTGTGTCGAAATATTCAGACGATGGCATGGTCAGATTGTCAGAATGCCTGCTTTTGTAAATATGCTTGAGTGGTGGACAAAGATCAAAGCTGGGAGTAAGGGCATGAAATGGCCTGAATCATGTTTCCTGCCAACATTTACAAGTTTTTCAAGTCTGTGTACACAGTCACACCCAACGTTTCTGCAAAAATACCTTTGCAGACCTGAATTTACATGCATCTTTGCATTAAGCACACACATACATGTGTTTCTAATTTAGCTGACAGGCAGGAATATAATGGTAAGTGGCAGGAATGGGGTTGGGTTCCCAATAGATCCTGCTGCACCATGGTGGGCGAGAGGTTTAGAAGCGGGTCCAAGAGAGTGTATTTACATATAGGTTTGCCAGAGAGAGAGAGAGAAAGAGAGAGAGAGAGTAAGAGAATGAGAGCGAGAGAGTCAGAGAGTGTGTTTGAGATTGGGTTGTTTTCACAGAAGTGTGTGGAAGGAGGACCCACCCCGAGTCACGAACAGAGGGCTTATTGTGCAGCAGACCGAGTGGGTTGGAGGGCCTGAGACGGCTCTGGGGAGAAGGCTTGGCATAATGTGTTTCCCTTAAAGCCACACTGTGACAGGTGGCAGAGAGACTGCTGTCACATAACAGCTCACTCTACCTCTCCAACTAAAACCATCAAAGATAACATCAAACAGAAATAAACACAACTCTTATATCTGCTTTGTTTCAATAAGTAACTGCTCATTTCAGTTACTGATTTGAGAAACAATAATGTAATGTGAAGTATGCTTTAAAAACTGACAGGTTTACCCCAATCTTGTGGTTCTGTGATCTAAACGGCCATCTTCTGTCAGTTTTGCTCACAATCACATCTCTCCCACCTTACCTTTCAGGCCTGAAAGTGTAATTTCCCAGCTTTAAATCCAGAAGTGCTACCCGGGGACACATTGGTTGGATTACGAGGTTAAGGCTTCATTTTGTCCCTGAGCTGTTGAGAAAACGAAAAGCAACAAACTTGAGTGTGACCTGTGCTGGTTTGTGGTTCCAGGGAGAGCCCAGAGCAGCCCCCAAGACTCAGAGGTGTCTGAACCACCTCCACTCACTCTTCTCACAGCTTCAAACCGTTATTGAGCTGGGGGCCTGGAGGGGCTGACTGAAAATATTGTTTAATGCTCTTGAACATACGGCTATACAGGACCAAAGCCACCACCCTTATCATACAAAGCGAACAAATGCGGCTTGTTTAATTTATACATGAACCACAACTGTAATCAAGATGTTTAGCTTTTTCTGTTCAAAGGCACTTTTTTCTGCTGTATCTTTAGATAGAGAATATTTTATATCATGTAAGGGGAAGTGAACTGTATTTTTTACATTTGGTTTCTGTGGAAATTATATTTCACAGTTTGTGGTCAGAAATCTGATCAAAGTTCTTGAGCAAATATCAGAAACGGATATGCTGACCACATCAGCAGAGAAGAACACAGGGTGGTTTTATAGTGTCATTTCTGCTGAGGCCATCTGCAAAAAAGTGTTGCCACTGGCGCCTTGCAATCTCTGTTAATAAAATCAGAGGATACTCTGAATGGAGAGGATATTAGAAGAAGGAGTTTAACTTTTTTCTTTTAAATCTGAAATCCTTTCATTTTTTAAATATGGGTTCGGGTTACAATAAGAAAAGAAAAATGTATTTTACTCATTCAAACCAGCATTAACATATTTTTTTTCTTTCTTTCTTTTTGAACATGTTAAGAAAAGAAGCAACCACATAATATGTAATAATAACAAAATATAAAAACAACAAAACAAACATATCAGCATATACATCCCATACATACACATACATACATACACATGCACATATATATATACACATAGATAACCAGACATGCATATCCATACCTACATACAGTACACACATAATAACAGTAACAATATTACTGATCATTTCAATTCAACATGTTCAAAATGGAGTAGGAAGAAGTCTAGCTTATTTAATCCTACCCCTTTTAAATAAAAAAAAGTTGGCTTCCACTGATTTGTTCTATATTCGTATATTCAAATACACAATTATACCTTTCAATACTTTCAATGCTGTATCTAATTTACCACCTAATGTATTTACACTTATACATATGCACATATACACATTTTGGACATCTACATCTACATACACAGCGGNATACATATGCACATATACACATTTTGGACATCTATATCTACATACACAGCGGTGTACACCTACTTATCATTTGTAAATACCTACACAATATGCTAACCATTTATTTTGTATATTGCCATCCTATAATTCATCGATTGCAACTAACAATAACAACACACAAATAATAATACTTTTTTAAATGAGCACAATACTGTAAATGGAAGGTCGATATGAAAAACAATAAAATTAAATTAAATAAAATTCAGGGTAATAAAGAAAAAAAATGAAGTTGTCAGTAGTAACAATGAGTTGCAAAACACTCAGTTTATTTAAATCCAGATTAAAGACCCACCTGTTCTCAGCTGTTTTTAATGTCAAAATCTGCACGGCTTCTTTTAAGCTGGAATTACTCTTCTATGGGTTTTTTTTTTCTTCTGAATTTTTGTTTTTAATTTTAAATTTTGCTTTTTATTCTTTTACTTTTCAATGCTTCTTCTGAACCCACTGTAATGCTTTTAATTTTTTTATGTAAAGCACTTTGAATTGTGTTGTAACATGAATTGTGCTATAAAAATAAACTTGCCTTGCCTTGCAAGAAATTCAGTTTACGACAACATTATCTAATGCTCATAGTACAGAATGAAGGCTAAATGTTTTAATGAAAAAGTGAAAAACATATTGAAAAAATCCTTACTAGTGTAAAATGAGTAAAGTTGGTCTGAAAGGAACTCTGAATAGATTCTTAGATTTTCTTGAAATTTTAATGATTTTATTGTGACTTTTGCCTTTCGTAGGACTGCCTTCAACTTGAACATACTGAACTTATAGTTTGTGAAACTATGAAAAAAAAGTTATATTATTCTCTCTTTCTGTGCACAGGGAAACACAGCTAAAGGAATACAACCTTTTAATTAGCATGATGTGAAACTGTCATGACAGGAGTGTTTAAAACTTAGCACAGGTGGAAAAACTCCTCATTATTTTAGCCCCTTTTCCACTGCAAGAACTTTTTTCATTTACCCAGGCTTTAAAAAAAACCTTGGCACATTTCCACTATTACCTGGGTAAAACCTTTCCCTCACCCTAAACTTACCTGGAGCACTCTGATTGATGGAACATACCTGCAACGTTCCACACTTCTGTTTGTAAGCCGGTGGGCGGCTGCAAAAACGTCTTTATTTTACCTCTTCAAAAAAGCCGTGTTTTGATCATTTGAAAAACGGAGCTATGAGAAGCGAATGATTGACGAGGTCCAGGCTCGTTTGAGCAAATTTACTGAGGACGACATTCAGCGCGACTTCAAATCTGCCATTAAAAACAAGGCAACAAGCTGTCAGAGCTGGATGTAGGACACACAGAAACTAATTTGGAGAAAGTTGAAGAAACTGAAACTAGATTAAAGAAGCTGAAGGGCCCCAACAGTCGAAGCGGGCCCAACCGTTGTACCAACAAGTGATATCAGCCATTAGAATACATTTTCCTGAACTTTGCGGTGGAAATACAAACCACACAGATTACCAGGAATTCTTTTACCCTGATAAATAAATCCCGAATAATTTGATTTACTGGAAATTTTGGCGGGAAACCCCCTCAAGTGACAGTTTGGTGGTGGAGTTACACATTTGCAATATACAGTAGGAGACAAATGTACTACTGATTGAGTTAGTGTTTTAACACTGGTTTGTTTTGAATTCCAGTTTTTGGCTTGGAACTGAGAACCATCCATGCGTCTGAGTGTATCAAGTCCTTTATGAGTGATAGCAGATGATAAAGTAGTAAGCAATACTGTAGGCTGAGTCAACTAAGTCATACTCATGCAGCCACATTGGCTGCTGAAAAAAGCAAATAATGGCAAAGGAAGACGTTCAGTGCATTGATACATTTTACAAAGAAAAGAGATGACATTGCGAGTTCTAATGACTGCAAAAGTGAATATTTCATCAGCAACATGCTGACTCACCTTTCTACACAACATGATCTTACTTTTAAAAGTTCCAGGATTTGAAGCACTACTGACTTGCGGGACGAGAGGCACTGTTTCTCTTTGTTAAAGGTATTGAGGAGGATCTTTTTCTTCCAGGTGGATCGGGTAGCTCCCAGGTGGATCGTCTAAACTATTGATCCTCCTAATTGTCAATCATTCTGGTGATAGTTTTCCGTTGTACGTGCGCTTTGTGCGCATGCGCACTTTCAGGTGTTTGTTTCGTACGCTATCCATTCATTCCCACGGTTCTCACCGAGCTTTGAAAATGGCAGAAAGTCACAAGAGAAAAAGTGTCGCGAAGTGTATGAGAAGAAGAGAAAGGCCTCAGAACAGAAAAACAAGACCAGAATGTTTTTTAGGAGATTCTTTCCCACAATGCTGTGCGCTGAAAGCACAGGTCGGGCTCCCACCTGATGCCTCAGTCGCTACGTTTCTACTCGACAAGTAGGCTAAAGTTCAGCATGCTGTTTGGAGAAATGCATTTCAGGTTACTGCTAGAAGAAGTTATCTACGTCTATACTGTAAATTTCCAGGGAAGATTTGTTTATTTATTTTGTAATTTGCATCTGACCGGCCGTCTTATCGTCGCGTACCAGACTCCCCCGTCCCGTTGCCAATAGCAACGTGTAAACAGAGCCTGCACGAGGATTCTCTCTCAGGGGCATGGAGTGTTGCGCATGCACATTCTTTTTCAAAAAGTGGAGAAGGCGGTTCTTTCGGAAAAATCCTCTGCCACACCTTTAACCAAGCAGTTCATCTTCAATGGACAGTTTATAATATCAGCATCTTGCTTGGTATGCTTTTTTTAGACTAGAGAGTTCTAAATATAAGTGATGTTCTTTGATTTCCTCCATTTCAAATGCTGACCAAAAGACTGATACATCTCAGGCTGCTGACAGCTCAACTAAACTCCTACAGATGTCAAAGACACCTGCAACCACCAAGCCCACATATTTTTTGTAGTTATTCAGAAGGTTACATAGTTTTCTGTAGCGAAGTATGAAAATAAGATGTATAAAAAAAGCATTTCCTGAAATAGGAGGCTGAAATGATTTAGTGTTGTCAGGCAGTGGCTGAACTAGATTTTTACACATGGGATGGCCAGGGGGTGGGCAAGACATTATAAGGTGGGATAAATAGTAAGAAAATAAATTACCGCGTTCCTCTTTCTAACGCACACACACACACACACGCACACGCACACGCACACACACACGCACACACGCGCACACACACATTGCTGTGATAACTGTGGTCACATTGGAGAGACATGAGAAATGATATAGCTTTACATTGATAATCTAGATCAACAAATGGAAATGTTTGCAACAAGTTAAAAAAGATCCAAGAAAGAAAAGTAATATGGTCCTGGTCTATCAGTTGGTCATTTTGGGGAGCAGTATATGGTGTTTTCTGAAATAGAAGAAAGGATCAATTGATTCTCCTCCAAGGAGTTCTGGCATACTGTCTAGTGGTGCCAGTGGTAGACTGCTGCACTCACTGAAAACTAAATATAACATGGTTTCCCAACAAGAATGTAACTAGATTAGCACTGCTACATAACTTCATGCTTACATAACATTAGTAGTTGAACTTGCACAGGGACAAAATCTCTTCTAGAAATGTACAGCCAAATGTCAATGTTTCAAAAGGATGACTGGCTAGGACGGTCCAATTTTTGGTCACAGGGAAGCTGGACACTATCCCAGCAATTAGCAGGCGAGAAGCAGGATACACCCTGGACAGGTTGCCAGTCCATCTCAGGGCCAACATAGGGACACAAACAACCATTCACACTCACACTCACTCCTAAGGACTATTTAGAGTGACTAATTAACATAATATGCATGTCTTTGGACTGTGGGAAGAAGCCGAAGTATATAGAGAGAACCCATGCATACACGGGGAGAACATGCAAACAAACAGAAAGACCCCTATGCCACATTATTAGTCTCTACTGATGTACAGTATCACTTGATGTGTTAGGCAGGCTTTACACAACAATGTTGCCGTTTTTGTGTGAATTCGCGGGTGCAAACAAACCTGCATTTACATGACAGGGTGTGAGACCTGATCTGGTTGAAAACAATGTAGTACATATGCCCAGCCTCTAGATGCTCTATGGTTTCCCCCTCATTGCCCGAAGAAGAAACATCTCTAGAAATAATATAATTAACAATGTCGACCTCTGAACGTACCACTGCGGTGTGGACCGATGCAGAAGTTGAATTACTTTTTAATTAAACGCGTAGATACAAATCCGTGAAATATTCCGCCTAAATGACAGTAGTAGTAGTATTCAGAAAACATTAGCGGAGTGCACAAGTCCAGTATGCTGTGGCGGCTGGCACTGATGTCACCGTTGTCAAAAACCTCCGCCCTTCCCTTTACATGACAACAGATCACCCAGTGTTTTTAGATCTCTCCACTCTAGAACCCGTTTTCGAACCCCCCCGACCCTGTCCTCGTGTAAACGACAGGCTAGATCGCCGAGAAAAACTTCTGTTTTTCTGAAAAACATTGTCATGTAAATTGCCCCTTAGACAGAGCATATGATGTAACTGAATTTGATTTTAAGCTACCCTTTCCGATGCTGCATTTCAGAAAGCACATCAACAGTCAAAAGGAAATAAAATAAAACATGGAAATACACCTCTGAAAATTGTGTTAGGTGTCAACAAAATCGTGCAGTTGCCATACATCACAACAACTGCAACAGCTTTTGTTACATGCCTTTTTCATTTTGGCCACAACACCAGGTTGTATTATCTTAGCTGCAGGAACTGATGCAGCTTTAGATCATGTTATATTACCATTTCTTTTATGTAAGGAATTATCCTTTATTGTCATAAAAGCACTGTTGACAACACTAAACAGACTATGTTACCCTTCTTGGTTCATCTCATCAGTTGTAATCAAATCTATCTTGCCATGGCCCCATTTAGCTTAGCGCTACTTTCATCATCACCACAACTGGCATTATTCTGTTGGACTTATCATGGAGGAAAAATGAACCAAATGATTCTAAGGAATCATGGATCATAAATGAGATTCAAAATGATTTCCACCTTTAAGAGTGTTCTGTATATTGTTAAAGGGAAAACTGTTACTGACAGCAGGACATTACACACCAATTCCCCTGTTCTCCCCCTAGCCTTCCCCTGCATTCATAAATATACCCTCAGCCTGCTTCCCCTAATTACCTAGCATGAGCATAGCTGTTTCCACTTCCCTCTCACACATAATAGAAACTGCGTTTTAATATCCAGGCATCATAAAATGTCATGCTGACTTAACAGACACCAGGAGCAGAAGGAGCAATAACAGAAGAGGGAGTGGAGGAGGGGTGTTAGTCAGAGAACCTCAGACTAGGGACAGCTCAAGACTCAAGATAGACGCTGAATTTACTTCTGCTTTATTCATTACTGTCTTTTTTCACCCGTTCTGTCAGATTTATTCTGATTTACCTTTTTCATTCTTCTTTCACTGCTGAAATGTCTCAAAACGGAGGTGCTGCTTAAGTATTTCTGCAAAATTAAACAACTTTGCAAAATGAGTTAATGTTAAATTTTGTGTATTTATGATTTGTTTACTTTTTCTTTCTTTTTTTTATCACTAAATGGTAACTTGCAACCAACGTTTTAGAAACACAGCCTCTACACTGTTATGACATTTCCTTCTTCTCAAACTTAAACAGCCCTCAAGGAAACGCAAAAACCCCCCAAAAAACAGCCAGTAGATTTCAGATTAGTTGTCTTTATAGTCAGCTTAGCTTTTATAGCTTGTCATTACTCAGACATCCGAGGCATTTCAACAGGACCATTAGTCAACCTGTAGCCAGCACCACCCACCGGGGCAACGGAGACGAATGACCTGCCAGTTTCTGCAGCATTTTTCACCATCCTATGAGAAGACAGAGAAGGCTTTCAGGAGACAGAGTGTTCACGTTATATTTTATGTTATCACCCTGTTTGGGCAGCAATGATATGAAGACAGAATTTCAGAGAACACCTGATTTTTTTTCCAATTCTGATTTTGACATGTTCCATCGCTCATTTAAAGATTCTCAGATCTTAGATTGCCTAACTGGGATATTATTATGGCTACCGAAATTTAACTTCGAAAAATATCTAAATTATAATAATTCCCACTCTTCCCGCTGGCTGGGCCAGGCCTCCTGTCTGTGTCTCTGGGCTTTCATTAATTTTTCACTGGGCAGTATGTGATGGATAGGTTGTATTCATTCACTGCTTCGTGTCTGCTATGTGAATATGACTCATTTTGGGACATTACGTATTCATGGCTTGGGATAGGCTGTATACAGGAAGTAATAATTAATGTGTCACAGTAGGAGGTGTCGGTAGATGGCAGGTTTGTTGGAGGGCGTTGTGGAGCATAATGTGATTTACAGTGCAAACAACCAGGGGGATGTTTGTCTGCTATCCAAAAACTCAATGAGAGTCCCTCTCTCTCTCAGCCTAGACTCTGAGTCTTTTATCAAAACCTCAACCTGCAGATCGTGACCTGTAAAAACCCTAACCGGGATCATGAATATCACAAATACGATTTTTGAGCAAACATCAGAGTTTACTGATCTAAAGGTCCCTTAATGGCATGGCGGATGATGTTTTACTTCCGGGTGGATCATCAAGACTATTGGTCCTCCTAATTGTCAATCCTTCTGGAGAATTTGATGTAATACTGTCGTACGTGCTCTTTCCTTGTTTTCGCTTTCTGTGCATGCACACTTTCAAAAAGTGTCTGAGAAGTGTTTGAGAAGAAGAGAAAGGCCTCAGAAGAGAAAATCAAGACCAGTGTTGCGGATGCATTTTTTTTTTTAAAAAAGGAGAGGGTGGTTCTTTTCTGAATTTCAGGAAAATCTTCCGTCATACCTTTAAATAATTTATTACTTAGATTATCATGTTTGATGGGGGTCTGTAGAATAAGCTCAGTTATGTGCAAATGACCACAACTCAAGCAGTTGTTTCACACAAGCAGGTGTTTTACATATTTCCTTTAGGTGGTACACAGGGGTCATTTACAAACATCAGCTAAACCTATGATGATATTGATAATAATGCATTAGTTTTATATAGCTCTTTTCATGACACCCAAAAACACTGTTGGCATAAATAGGTCTGAGGCTCAGGTGGGGAGTTTCAGTATTTACATGTTGAGTAGGTTGCTTAATTACTGATTTACACTGCAAAATTTTAAAAAGTCTTATCTTTATAACTTTATAACTATCTCTATAACTGTTCCTTTATTTATTTCTATAAATTAACTAACACATTGACTTTATGAAACCGTGGTACATATTTATGCTGATGACACAATCATTTATACAGTGGGACCAGTGCCTGTTTAATCTAACAAAAGCATGATCGCAAGACACCATTACAAAACTTGGAAAACTCTAACTTCAGTAGCAGTCTCACAATTAACTTTATATCTCATGACAACACAGCCCATTCCTTGTTTGTGTTTGCGATGGAAAAATATGGAAAATTGACGACATGAACATTGTTTAAACCACTCTAACAGTGTCATCCTGCCGGTAAGCCTGCCAGCAACTTGAGATCAAAGTATCAATTATTTATCTGTGAAAGTACTTTGATCATTGGCATAGCACAGTAAGGTAAAAAGGGAGCGCAGCGATCTGCCTTTTTACAACAATAATTTTTATATGGAGAAACTGACTGCGCATGCACGGACACAGATTGTTGCAATAATATGATAGGTAACGGCAGAGCAGCCCTTTGTCTTGACCGTTATACAGCACAAGAGTGAGTTACTTGTGCAGCTTCAGGAGGTGGTCTTGAGTAATTTTTATTGAGCTATGGAAAGCACTAAATGCCATCACTTTCAAACAAATAGGTACTAAAGGCTTTTGGAAATTATCAGAGGTGTCAAAAGTAGAAGTAGAAAGTAGAAATCCTGTCTGGCAGTTGTTCCAACCAATCATTAAACCAGCTGAATTCAATTAGCACAGCTCCACTACCAGGTAGATGAGCTCGTTAGTGAAAACACCTGTTCTAGATGTAGAGACAGATCCAGGGGCGATTCTAGGATCAGAGGTTTAGGGGTGCTGAGCACCCAGGCCCTTTTGTAAACATGGGCGAAAGGGCCCCTATTAGAAAATAACAGCAGATAATTTTAAATTGGGGTCTGGGGGTTCTCCCTAAAGACTATTTTGAAATACTTGGATGTGATTTCCTATAGTCTGGTGCATTTTTAGTCATCAACAGATGTAATAGTGGAGTACACAAAGGAGGGGAAATTCTGTGAGTGAAAAAAGTCATGTACTGTAAATGTTGAGACACAATACAGTAAAGGCAGAATGGATTGGAGCTATGGACTTTTATTTTATGTCTTTCAGACGTTTATCAACAGATTCAGTGTCCTTTTCATCAGTATTCTGTATCACACAAAATAGCACAAAAACAATATATTTCAAAAACAAAAATGCTTTAAATCTACACAGCAATAATAAATTGAAAGAAAGTTGACCATTATTCCATTATTCC
>JAPMNP010720652.1:0-13153 GCA_029874935.1 Atherina boyeri | reverse complement strand
TGTAAAGCACTTTGAATTGTTCTGTAACATGAATTGTGCTATACAAATAAACTTGCCTATACAAATAAACTTGCCTTGCCTCTTCCTAGATAGACACACTCCAGCACTTCCACAACCCTGAATTGGATTAAGTTGGTAGAGAAAATGGAGGGATGTGCCACTTCATCTCCATTAACACAACTACTGTTGGATCTAACTTAGCAGGAGAAAGAACAGGGGAAGAAACATGATTTCTCCTTTCAGTGATACAGACAGAAATGGTTTGGAATCTCTTGTCCTGTTTATCCCTGAGGCAAACTTCATAACAATGTATTAGATAGATTATAATATATTTATATACTTGTCAGTGAGTGGCAGTGTATTGGATAACTAAGTTTGCATTCTACCGTTGATGTGTGGGTTCTCTCCTCCCACAGTTAAAAACATGTTTGTTGGGAGATGTTAAATTGACCATATGAGTAAGTGTGAGAGCATGAGGAGTTATTTGCCTCTGTGATGGACTGGCAACCTGTCCAGGGTGTAGCCTGCCTCTCACCTGATAGGAACTGGGATAGGCAAGACTGGGAAGAGCTAGTCAAGATTAGGGGAAAATTACAAATCATGATTTGGTTTTGCTGGCATATTTCGGTCACGTCACTCTGACTTTTGTACCCCCTTTTTTTCTTTTTTCTTTTTTTGACATTTTGGACTTGCCAAAGAGGGAACCTATTTACATAGGGTACTTAAGGAATGACTGAATTAAATGATATAGTTTTAAAATGTGAAAAAAAATTAATGTATCAAAAACATATTAAATTAAACAAAATGTAGAGTTTTTGTGTCCATTTTGACAAAAGACAATTCAGAACATTTTTATCTCTTCATATATATCTCGATGATCGCAACAGCCTTTTTCCATGTCTCGACCAAAAGTTCATCAATTAGCTTCAAAATATTCAGAATTCAGCTGCTAGACTTTTAACTAGACATACACTTTAAAATTACAAGAGTAAAATTTACTCAAATTGAGGAAATATTTACTATATTTTGGATAAGGTCCCTCTCTAAAAAGAGTTAAGTTTAATCAGAGTAATTGTTCTTCAATTTAGTGTAAAATTCTATTCTTTATTGGTACAATTTACTTTATAGAGATACAATTTCAATTGACTCTCACTCTCTTTTTATTCTTACTGGAGGAACTACAAATTTACTCCACGGCAATTTACTTCCTTCATTCTTTCACCTCAAATCAGAGCAAAAAACACAATTTTTGGAGGAAAATTATTTGAACTCTAGAAATTTTACTCTTTCATATTTGTTGTGTATGAAAAGAGAGCTCATACTTTTATTTTATCCTCCTTGCACTGGCTCCCACTGGTTTAGAACTTAAGATGAGATAACTTTAAGATTTTGACTTTTAAAGTCCTTCATGGCCTTTCACTGTTTTATCTATCCAAACTTTTAGAACCATAGAACTCTAAGAAGGCTGACATTCTCAAGCAGAGGACTTTTAGTTGTTCCAGAGATTCAGTCAAAGACCAGAGATGACAGCATATAGTCAAAGCCACCAAAGTCTGGAACAAGATCAGATAAGGTTTTTCTTTTATTTAATTTTTTTTCTTGAAACAGTGAGCCTTTCTGGATTTTATCTGACTCTTTTGATTATATTTACTGAGTGAATTGCGCTCCTACAATTTTATTTCTATTGTTGTATTCAGGTGTTTTAAGTTTTTACATTTGATCTGATTGCTGCTGTATGAACCATGTTATAACATCATCTTTAGAAGCTGCTGTGGTGGATGGCTCATTGTGATACAGATGAGCCAAATGAGCAAATAAATCTGCTGAAAATGGAGAGATGTATTTTGATCCTGTCGGCACAACTCTGTAGACCAGAGGTTCCCAACCTGTTTTCCATGAGGACACCCTTCATGCAACTAAAAAGCTGTGGACCTGCCCCGTGTTGAAACCATGCTTGGTTTTGTGATGTAAAGTTATTGTTTTTGGACTCCCAAAACACTGGTTCCATATGAATGAAACACCCAAATGATAAAATACACCTCGACTCATGTCTGTGTGGACATGGCCATATTTTAAATCACACTGGTTATGAGCAGTCAAAGCTTCGGGGACCCCATGTGCTCTTTGGGGGACCCAAGGTTGGGAGCCACTGCTGAAGACAACACACCGTGTCATCATGTTTTACATCTGCAGTAAAATCTGAGAAGGGGATGAGTTTATAGAACCAATGAATAAATGTTCTTCATGACATTTAACTATTGGTGAGAGTTGATTTACGCTATAGACAGTTTTATTGATTTGGTCCACATGTTAAAGCTGTGAACAGGAAAACATGGATATTTACCAAATGTTACGACTTGTTTGATGGAAGAGCAGATTAGATCAGAGAGCGCTGCGTTTGTTTGTGCGTCCGTGTGGCTGTGCCACTAACTGTAATTACTGTAGCCTATGTCGCTAAAGGCTCCTCCTCCGCCCAGTCTTAATCCTTTATATCCACTAATACTGTGGCAGACATTTACCCACAAGTAGCAGGCAGCTAACATACCAGAGGTCCGTGCTGCTCCGTGTTTGGGACAGGGCTGCTGAGCTGCGAGGAGCCCGAGACAAGTTTCAAAAAGAAAAGAAGAAAAAAAAAAGAAAAACGGGGAGGGTTTGGTCTCTGTCCTCTTCCTAACACCTGTGCAAATTCTTGAAGAGCTCAATCCCGGTAAGTTTAAAGGACATGTCAGTCAGTTTTCATTGTTTCCCTCTATAATCCTGTCTGATGGATGCGCATTTAAAATGATGGGCTTAATTGCTGATTTATGTGTTCCTTGGTGCTGATGATTAAGCTGATGGAACATCAGTTTGACGCATTTATTTGCACAAGCAGCACGTCTAAATGCTGCTGCTGGAGCGGTTTTCAGCTCAACTATTGGTGATTTGTAATATGTCACTACTCAGCCTTTTAACTTAGGCCTATCACCCGCGGTCAGAATTTGGGCAGCAGTTCAGTTGCCCAGATGTTGTTGTAAACTTTTGACCCATGTCTATGTTTAAACATGTAAACAAAAATCTGCACGATAAAAATCTACATTCATATTGATTTACACGGGACCTCACATATAGAAGAAGCCTCAGACTGTTTGGATAGCAGACTCATGGATTAGTATCCATGAGAGGAGGAATGTGTTAGATCAACCACTGTTTGTGCAATGATAGGAATGGAAATAAACCAGTTCCGGTGCGTAAACACCTAAAGCAAAACACCTATCCTCCTTGTTTCTGAAAACCTCCTTGAGGATTAGAGGCTGTTGTCATTCCAGTCATCTGAGAGACTGTCCAGTCAGTGTTTTCTCTCTTGGCTTGCAGCTGATCAACATGGCCTCCTCCGATGACACAGAAGGCTCTCTGACTCCTGTTGATTTTATCCAGCTGCAACAATACATGGAAGGTAAGTTCTCATTTTTGAGTGTTCGTTGATGATAACAGCATGTCCCTGCTGCATGTGACTCATAAAGTAACCAGTTGAAGGTGGATTCCATACAAACATCTCTATAGCCAGTTACAAAACAGGTCATAAAGACTGACACACGACTGGCTATCCCTTAAACCTCCCAGTTGTACGAAATGTGGTCAAATCCAGCTCGACCAGTTACAGCACATGAATCCCACATCCATATTAATGCTCATTTGCAATTCTAAGAAAAGCTCCTAAAAGCATGTAAGAAAATGACAAGGAACCATTTTTATGCGTTTCGGTGATGGTTGCATGTTCTCTCTGTGCATGTGTGTCCTCACCAGGTACTCTAGGTTAACTGGTGTTTCTATATTCTCCATAGGAGTGAGTTTGAGTGGTTGTCTGACTCTCTGTGTTGGTCCTGTGAAGGACTGCCAACCTGTCCAGGGTGTACCCTGCCTCTTATCTATTAGCCTCTAGGATAGGCTTCCCCATGGCCCCCCACCCCTACTTTGGAATAAGTAGTTACCCACCATCCAATCTCATTTTAACAGACTAGGCATGTCTAAATGTTTAACTGGTACTGTAGTTTCAGAGAATAACAAGAAAACCTATCTGGGAGTGGTTCGAATGATTTATGATGGTTAATAAACACAAACTAAGATACAAGGGACTTTAAAATATAGTCAAAGTCCAGTAAGAACAAGAACAGTCCACACACCCAAATTAGGGAGAAACATCTTTCAGTCCCTTCTTCTAATCTCAACAGTATTCTGGTAAAATGTCCAAGATTGAAGCTTCTGCACTTTAAATCTTTATCAAACGAGTGAAAGTTGTCTTAATCCCTAAATACTTGTAACATTGTGAAATAAATGACAGAGGAAGAAAAATACAAACAACAAACCCAATATGTAAGTGCATGCCGATTCTCTGGGGCTGGACTTAGTGTAGAATTATATGGACATGTCGACATCAAACAAAAAGTGGCACTGGGCTAAAAATACTCTGTCCACTCAAAGGCTTTGAAAGAAATTAAATGGGTTTGTAGGCTCTTAGCGTTTTTGGGGTTATTTGCCTGTTGGATAATGGATGAATAGATAATTACATGTACACAAGCTATTGTCTGGATCCTGGAGCGGCACTGCTTTGTGTTACATCAGACTGCAAGACCCAAACCTGGACTTGATGTTCCAGGTTCACACTTACAGATGACATCACCTTTAACTGCTGTTTTACTGTAGATAAAACTCACTGTTTTCAGTTTGCATGAAGTAATTTCTTTTTGCGCAACACTTCCTTATTTTAGGTTCATTAATCCAGTCACTTTTTGACCTCTACAATGTTCTCCTTGCAGACAGTAATTTGAGGGTGAAAGACGTGATCAAGGAGTTTCAACCGGGAGGTCGTCTGGCCCAGCACAGTTTTGGAGAGGTAACCAAATAGATTTTTAAGAAAAAATTGTTTTTACATTTGCTTATTTACAAAGATAGAAGTTTCTTCTAGTTATTAAAGTGGTGGCTTAGTGGTAAAGCATCTTAGGGTGCTGATGAGCAAGTTTGGGTTCGAGCCTCAGAACTACCAGGAAGCCAGTCTTGGGCAAGGTCCTTAACATTGTGCTCTTATCCAATTTGTAAGTTACAACTTGTAGAATGATGATTTCATTAAATGGATCAGTATAGTAGAGTTTTAAAAAAAGAAAATCTTATCCTGGCTTTAGCAAGTAGTTCTGTTGTAAAAAAAATAAATTAGTTGTTTATGATAGTTTCCATTTAAATTCCCTTGTGGTACCTAAGTAGAAATGAATTTCTGAATATTTCTCGTAAAATTTTTTAGTCTCACATATGTTGACCTCGCTGTTTTTTCTGTTTTCTCTCTTGAGTTTCAAACTAAAATGGTCTTTCTATATAATTTACAGTCCCAATAAAAAAATGTTTTTCTGTAAATGTTACATTGATTCCTCATTGTTTCCTGATCCTGTCTTATCTCATCTTTTTTTTCTCCTCAGTGTGTGGATGCTGTGGGGTTCTGCCTCTTCCTCAAAACCTACCTAGAAGTGGAGGACTTTCCTGCAGATTTCTGCAAACGTCTTTTTCGCTACTTTCAACACGTAGAGCAAGATGGATCTACAAAGGTTCCCGTGCCCAAAGGAAGTAAGATATTTTGAATACCTGCTTGTACTTTAGATGAAACAGTGTAGCAAGCATCATCGGCAGTGCTGTTTATCTCTGAATGTGGCCTATAGAACTTCCTGGAAAAAAGAAAAAAAAATAAATATTTTTGGAGATAAGAACCTTACCTGTAGGACGTTTTTGGGGGGTACAGAACTAAACTAATGCTGTTTACTACCTCAATGCAGTGAAGGTTTCAAGTTTGTTCAAAAGACGACTTTTTTTTCAGGTGGGGTCTTTCTTCGTGATGTGTCCTGCTACTTTTCAGTGCTTGAGGAAGCACAGCCGCGTGAGAAGCTCGAATGTTGGTTTACTTTCCCTTTTAATCTACTTCACCAATGATAATAGATGCAAATAATGAAAATTGGAGGATCACTGACTGACTTTGTTTGGTTCTAGTTACCTTCAAACTTTACGACAAAGATGGCAACGGACTCTTGGACAGTTCTGTAAGTTACTGAGAATACTGTACATGTCAAACGTTATGTTTAAGCTCATTACGTATCAAGATGATTCTGTATTTCATTTATAATAATTTCTGCATACTACATATACATTTTATATCAGAAAATCTCTAAGGGAGCGGTTTCACGTAACAATTTATGTTATTATCGTGCCCCTGAATAAACTGGTCCATATGCAACATAGAAGTTATGCAAATTGAAGCTATGCAAAGGAAAACTGTTGTATTATTACCAAATTTAAACTCCAAACCTACGAAAACTCTGTCCCCTTTTCTCCAGGAAGTGGATCGTATTATCACACAGATGATGAGGGCTGCTGATTACCTGGGCTGGGATGTGACTGAACTCAGACCAGTAAGGATTCACTTTTCATGTTTTATCTTATCACTATCATGTTATTTTCAATCTTGCATGGTTTGTGAGGCTTTAAGTATGCATAAACTGCATGATGTGTAAGAATGCTCGCTGAAAAGGTGGTATGCGATGGATAATTCCTTTTTTTGTGGTTTGACAGGTGCTTAAAGACATGATGAGAGCGATTGATGTGGATGGCAGTGGGACTGTCACTCTGGAGGAGTGGGTGAAAGGAGGCATGACCAATGTGCCTTTACTTGTGCTGCTTGGACTGAAGGTGAAAAAAGACAAATTTACTACATGTTCCCTCTTCTTATTTATGTAGCTTGAATGAAACAAACTATTCAGTTTGTATGAACAAAAGATGTTTCTGTTACTTCCCCTCTTTCTCCCCTTCATCCGCAGATGACTGAGAAGGATGGACACCACATTTGGAGGATGAAGCATTTCAACAAGCCGACCTACTGTAGTGTGTGTGAGAGCATGCTGCTCGGCCTCGGGAAGCAGGGACTCTGCTGCATCTGTAAGAACTCACCGCCGCCACTCGGGGGCAGTCATGCACCTTTTGAACTGTACAAATGAACTGGAGCAGACAGGCCAGTTCCATTTTATTTGTACAGCCTGATTCCTGACAGTGTCAGCTTTTTTCTGTAAGAAGATTGCGTTTATCTTTTCTCTTATATTTCTCTTGTCCCAGGTTGCACGTACACCGTCCACAGCCAGTGTGCAAACAAGAATCCCGAACCTTGCGCCCCTACATTCGTCAAATCCAAACAGGATATTGGTGTAAGGAACACAATAATCCCTTTTCGTTTGCAGTTCTTTCCATTGGTTTAGTTTTAATTCTGCTTTTCAGATTTACAGCTACATTTATAGGCAAATAAACTTTCTATATTGAATGAAGTTAGAGATGTGCTTAAAAGAATGTATTAGGCAAACTTCCTCTTTCTTTACCGATCTAAAGTCTAATGGCAGTGACGGTAAACACATTAACTACAGAGAACATGACAGTGGTTTAGCCACTAAGTGCAGCCCATCAGTGTTTTTTAAGTGTGGATTACAGCTGCCACAGTCTGACCTCTACATCTGTTAAATGTCCCAATTCTGCAGAAGCATAGACAATGATCTGGTCAGTTGTTTTTTTTTTCAATGCAGCAGCATTATAGTTACAACTCATGTTTTACTAAATCTGTAGCAGATCACAATAGTGAGTCGCCTTTGCTAATAAGGTTACCCATGAGCTTTAGAGGCTTGAGATGCCCATCTGCCAAGTCCATATTTATCCAAAATGTCATAAATCTGAAGCTGACGATGACCTCCACAGCTGCTCTCAGGGTGGGTGCTGTCTGCAATGATTCTTTTGAAGCAATTTCTCCTGCTTTCATTCAGGAATGTGCTTTAATTCAACACAGAGATGGATGTTAAATCACTCTACTTGTTATATTTTGAGCAGAAATCAATACTGTCCACTCTCTAATGGTTTAGCAATACATTTGGCAGCTTTTCATTGTTGAAAGAAAAACAAAACTGAATAGGTAGCAGTTGTGGGATGACGCCTTTTTGTTATGTATTGTGTGCTTCAGAAAGCTGCTCATGACTGGATCAAAGCTGACTGTAACTCAAGCAAATGTCAGGTCTGCTTCAAGAAGATCAAAACTTTAGCAGGGAGGCGCTGTGTGTGGTGTCAGGAGCTGGTGAGTGTCTGCATATATTTATGCACAATGTTAAGAATGGCTTTCTACTTTTCTCACAAAGTCCTGTTTCTTTTAATTAAAGAGACATGATGACTGTGTTCTGCCTGGTTTACCAAAATGTGATTGTGGAACATTGAGAGACCACATACTACCTCCATGGTCTATCTATGCTTTCTCAAAGGTAAAATGACTCAACTAGAATGATCAAATGTTTTTGTCAGAGCACTTGGATGTTCAGAATCATTGTTCGTTGATGGTCTGTCTGTTTTTTGGTTACTTATTTGCTGCAGGAGGAAGACACCAGTCTGTTGAACGTTACTCCTGATGGCCACATCTTGCAGGTCTGTCCCTATCCCACTTTCCTATTTACTTTTTCTTTTACAGCTGCACCACTAACTGTTTTTTTCTCTTTTTTTTCTCACTTTCAACTTGTTAATACCAATGTCACAGGTTTGGGCAGAGCTGTTCTTTTATTTGGTGTGAGAGTTTAAAAGTTGTCTGTGTGTTTTTATATGCAATATAGTTCAGTTTGTGTTGGATGAAGTAATTGTATTAGTCCAGAGTAGATGATGCTGTTCACGCTGAATTAACTAGTTTTCTCTTTATTCTATATTTCGATATTTATCGTCCTGTAACAACTTTCTTAACTGTGACTGCTGTTAAATAACATTCTGATAAAAAGGCAATGCAAGTTTATTTGTATGGCACATTCCATATACAAGGCAATTCAAAGTGTTTTACATAAAACATTAAAAGTATTACATTGGGCTGCAGAAGAAGCATTAAATATAAAAAATATTAAAAACTAACTTTTAAAAGAAATAAAAGAAATTAAACAAAGACAGAAAAAGCTAAAAATAGAATAAGATAAAATACAAGGAATAAAAGTTCCTAAGCAAGAAATTAACGGTTGTATTGATAAAAGACAGCAAATAGAAAAGTTTTTAACCTTGACTTACAACAGCTGAGGTAGAGTACATTAGTGCAAAACATGGGACAAATCTGAGTCTATAATGTCATGTTGCATGGCGCAAGATTATTTCATTTAAATGGATGTAAATACAGTAAGAACTCACAATTTTAAAACTTTTGTGTTTTTTTCCACAGATAATCAGCATGAATTAGTTAATTCTGCATTTCACTTACTGAGATGGTTCTTTAACTTTAGGACAGTTTTTGACATCCATGAACTAATTCAAGATATTTAAACCATTGAAACACCTAAATATTCCGCTCATTCAGGAGAAGGGTGCTAAGAACCTTTCTATATAAAAAAATAGAAAAGTCTCTCCTCTCACAATATGACTTTCATGAACATCAGACTTAAACTTTCTGAATCCAGGGTGTACCCTCCAAACTGTTTCTTAGACTCATATTGACTAACAGCAGGATTATCCCCCAAAAAGCTGGAGTTACCACTTCTTTAACTTGCTTTAATGTCCACAGTTTTTAACACAGAGACACAAATGACACACTGATGTGTTGAATAATGCCTTGTTGATCCTGTGGTGGGTAAATTGGGTTAAATAATAAAAATAAGGAGTTCTGAGGCAGAGTCTGAGTGCAAGTTTAGGCGGACTTAAGATGGAATCCTGCACTGCATCATTTAGCAATAAACAGTTTTAGAAATATTGACTTCAGAAATTTTAAAATTCTTCAATTAAATATCTTAAGTAAAACATTAATTTAACATTAGTCAGCTCTACAAATAATTATTCAATGTTGTAAGTTTTCAGCAAATTCCGATAAAAATCATCCAGTTTAGATCAGGAGTGTCCAGCTCCGATCTTTGAGAGACGCAACCCTGCAAGTTTTAGGTGTCTCCCGGATCTAACACATCTGATTCAAATGTAATGGCTCTCCTCAACAGCTTATTGTCAAGTTTTTCCCAAGCATGTTGTGCAACACACCAGCTGATTAAAGTGTGTTGCAGCAGGAAACAGCCAAAACCCCAAGACAGCAACCCTCGAGGACCTGCCTGGACACTCCTGGCTTAGAGGGTTCAGCATCATGAGCTTTCATATGCTTTTCCTTAGGAAAAGCATGATTTAGTTTATTTCATCTAATGCAAGTTTTGTTGTGTTGTTGTTTTTTTGCCTTGTTGTGTTTTTSCCAGATTGTACCCATTCCTGACACCCACCCGCTTCTTGTGTTTGTAAACCCTAAAAGTGGAGGAAAGCAAGGTGAACGGTAAGCGACACAAACTCCTGACTAGTTTAAAGGAATAGAAGGAATGTTGATACACACCATCAAGAAATGAAGTTATAGATTTCTTTGCATTATGTAATCAATGCATAAGTTTCACGAAAACTTTTCTCTCTCTATATATATCCCTACATGTTTAGTTTGTACGAATAAGGTGTAGATGATTATTGTATGTCTTAGTACATGCTCTGGGATATTACTATGTCACTGCCAATTTACGATCCAATGTATTATAAATATTTAATGTTACATTATGTGTTTTTCTTGTTTCTGCGCAGAGTCCTAAGAAAGTTTCTGGGTCTGCTGAACCCTCGTCAAGTGTATAACCTGTCCAACGGAGGCCCTGCTCCAGGGTACAATGCATCAATAAAGCTGAGAAACTTGTCATTCAAATATTGACATAATTTCACTTTTATTAATCCAGGTTTTTTTTTCAGGCTGCACTTCTTCCACAGTCTTCGTCAGTACAGGATCCTGGTGTGTGGTGGAGATGGCACAGTCGGTTGGCTCCTGGATGCTATAGGTAATCCACGTCCTTCACAGATTCAGAGAGGCATACTGAGATAGCAATCTCTTGAATGAAATAATTTTCGATCATTGCAATTTTAGACAAAGCGGACCTCCAGGTGCATCCCCCAGTAGCTGTCCTGCCTCTGGGCACTGGGAATGACCTGGCTCGCTGCCTTCGCTGGGGAGGAGGTAATTTCTAATGCAGCTTAGGAACTCGATTTGACTCAGACATTATTGAATAGTAACAGCCTTTCTGTTGTAATCCCTCATAGGATATGAGGGGTCTGACTTGAGAGAAATCCTGAAGGAGATTGAGACAAGCGAGATGATTCCCATGGATCGTTGGAGCATCCAGGTGATCCCTAACGACCCTCAGGAGGCAGGAGATCCTGTACCTTTTGAGATCATTAACAACTACTTCTCTATTGGAGTGGTAAGTCAATAACAAAGCAGGGAAGATGAATATCACACAGGACTATTAATTGCTTGCTTTCATAATAAAACATTCTTGACACAGGCACACAGATATAAATATATTGCTTGAAATATGTTTTATTATGATTGCTTCTATGTGCGTGTTTACAGGATGCCTCTATTGCTCATCGTTTCCACTCAATGAGAGAAAAGCATCCCCAAAGGTTCAACAGCAGGTGAGGATTTGCAGGAACATGAACCTATTGTTCTCAGTTTTAGCTTAACATTTTTATCCTGGGACTCCGCTTGAATAGTTTTGCATGAGTAAGAATCAAGTGCAACAGTCCAAAGCATTTCTAACTCCTGTCCTTCTTAAAGGAACCCCCTTCCTACAAAACCAAGTTCTTGTATTTGGCCAACTTCTGAAACCTAAAATTAAGAGCAACCAGTTTACCAGTTTACCAGTTTCAATGGCTGAAAAAAAGTGTTAAAAATAGTCTGAAGCCCAAGCTTAGAACTCAAAGAAAGCACTCTTATATAAGTTCATCATCATCATCATCATCATCATCATCATCATCATCATCATCATCATCATATTTTGTCTGTCATGTTTATATTTAAACATCCCAAACTGAAAAGAATTCCAACCTTTTAATGAGAAGTGTGATGTGTTAACGTTATTTAACAAGCAAAAATGTAATTGTTCTCTTTTCAAGGATGAAGAACAAACTTTTGTATTTTGAGTTTGCTACTTCAGAGTCTATCTCTGCCTCTTCCAAGAAGATGAAGGACTGTCTAGTGATTGAGGTTAGAGTATAAACTCTGGTTATCTGGCTGTTTCACCAAGAAGAACAATGTGTGATTAATGTTTCAATTTCTTTTTGATAACAGTGCTGTGGAAGACATCTGGACTTGAGCAACTCGTCTTTGGAGGGCATAGCTGTCCTCAACATACCCAGCATGCATGGAGGCTCCAACCTCTGGGGCGAATCCAAGAAACCTGATGGCCTGTCAGAGTCGGGGCACAGTGAGGTTACCACTAACCCCGAACTTCTCAAAACAGTCACACAAGGTGACATTGTTTTTTTTTTTTTTCCTGGACTATTCTAAATCAGTAATGGCAGTTTATGATACCTATCTCATATTTTACAAATTCAATCGGTATGTCTTTCATGACTCCTCAGATATGAGCGATAAGCGATTTGAGGTGGTGGGCCTGGAGGGGGTCTTAGAGATGGGACAAATCTACACGGGGCTGAAGAGCGCTGGGCACAGGCTGGCACAAACGTCCCAAATCACCATCAGGTTAAAAGCTTTTAAAAAACAAACATTCTTATCAATGCTGTACAGATCTGCATCCAGGAGGTGTGCAGTCTTTTTTTACGTTGTAATTTTGTCAACCATTTTTGTTTTTATCCACTCACCCGGTGGGAAGTGGTAAATGCAGGGTAACCATACTATATAATTGAACATCACTGTCTTCCATTTCCACTTGCAGGACAACCAAAGCTCTGCCCATGCAGATTGATGGGGAGCCCTGGATGCAGCCACCTTGTACTGTAAGTGTTGAAATAGACTTAAGGTTTCAACAATATGTGTTTATTAAAGAGGACATTGGTGACCGCAAGGCAATGTGCAACAATTTCAGCTCATGCATTCCAGAAAACACAAATCTGGCTTTAAGCGGTGAATATTTTATGGAAAATTGGTTGAGCCGGGAAATATTTCTAGTTGCTAAATAGTTAAAGACACAATAATTTTGCTTGGTGGTGAGATGGAAAGGAGAATATAATAGTTTATGTGGAGATTTTTTTCAAAACTCATTTTTAACTGGTGATGAAATTTCACTTGAAATATCAAAGAACTAAAAAGTCTTCAGGTGCCATCAAGAGGCTTCTTGCTGAT
>JAPMNP010720640.1:0-10418 GCA_029874935.1 Atherina boyeri | reverse complement strand
TTTAATGTCTTGTAACATATCAGCACCATTTAATGATAACTTATAATAAAGATGATACATAATTCTTACATATTGCTCCTTTAAGTCTCTTTGCAGCTTCGTGGGTGCTCGGATAATGTTGGAAAATAGTGAAGTGCTTCTTGTGCAGCTAATGCCGCCCTTTGAGACACTTACTGGTTCATGCAAGCACATGGGAGCACTTTGTTTAATCATGAGCGAAGGCATAATTTGCAATGCACATCGATACCCTGAAGCATACTGCAAAAATGGGGGAACAGTTTCTTGAGGGCTTATATGATCATTTATTCATCATTCTTTATCATATTTAGTGTTCAGGGCACCCTATTGGCGTAAATACAGACTATTACGATCTGCAACATCTGTTCAGAGTAAGAGCAGAATTACAACGGTCACATCTGAAATAACAGAATCAAACTAATTATTACAGCTCTTGTGATTTTCCAGAGATTTTTCAACTGTCCTGAAACTGTTTTTCTTTGATGCAATGACCTTAAATTAAGAGTTTTCATGCTCACTCACTGAATGTTGTTACACAAACAAACAGTGAGCAGTCTCCCTGAAAAGCTTNCAGTCTGATAGTTCTCATCTTGGAAACCACTCTGTTTGATTCCATGTTTCTGTTATGTAGCCACGGGACAATTTAATTTAAATATCAATCCACTTCTGTGAGATGTAAGGTTCGTTAATCTACATGAAGAAAGTCAACAGAACTGACATGCAAGCAATTGACGAACACGTTACTCCAACAGCAAACAAGCCGAGCTAAACATGTTATGCACACAAACTGAGGCCATGCACTGTACATGAATGGCTTCCTTGAAACTTGAATGGAAAGTGAAAAGATACACAGCTTGTTGTTCTTGGTGACAGTGCATTTGTAAGCAGTTGTCATCTTGTTGTCTGGGCTGCTGTAAATGTAGGAGACAGTCAGAGGACTTTTTCCCCCTCTAACATGAATATTTTGACCCACTGTCATGTCGTGAGACAAAAACACAATTCAGTAAAAAGCAACTTTGTCAGTACAGTAAGCATTGCTTGTGTCTCTTTTATACACCCCAACCTTGATCCAGTGAGTTTTACTGCAGAACATAATATATCCAGTGTACATGTTTTCACATTCAAGCAAAGAAACAATCAATCAATACAGCACAGAGGGATTACAGCATGTTTTTGGAGCAATATTCATAAAGCCATTATTCTTTCACGAAGACTGAAGATTAATATCAATTTGTTTACTTTCTCCTTCAGAAGCACAAGTTACATCTGCTTTCATTAAAGACTAGTCTAGCTGATAAATTGAGAAGGTCCCAGCCTCTGCACATAGATGGAGAGAATTAATGACCATCTCCAGCTATAAGCCTTTCAGCTCCATGATGCTTATTAGGATGGCTCTCTCTATCAAAGCGTTCGGTCCTCTTTGTCTATAATTTTCTCCATCCATGCATCCCACCAGGAAAAATTTTAGAAATACTTGAAGCCCTCCAGAAAAACAATTAGTCATATTTCTCTCGGTATGCACTGCTGTTGTGACAGCAAGCCGTGAACACTCTGCGATAGATAACACAGCTCCTATAACTGCAGCTTTTGTCGCTCCATGCTGAATCCTCATCAGATGAGCCTTGCACTCAGCCTACACTTGATTCTCGTGAACTGATCAAATCACACAAAGTACTGTGCCTCATCGTGGTTGAATTTGAAGACAAAGTTGAAAAGATAGCAGCTTCTCTGCTTTTGACACTGCAGATGTTACAGCAGTTTAGAAAAGGGGGAGGGTCACTCAAGACTGACTGCACAGAGGCAGCAGTCAAGCTGCTCTGCTGTGGTATTGTGCAAGAGTGCTGGCACGTCAAAAAAAAAGACAAACAGCAAGCGCACAGAAGGATGGAGCCCTACTGGGGGTGGCAGTGGAAGAAAAAGAAGTCAAGACAATGAACCGACATGTCTGCAGAGAGAGTAAGTAGGAAAGAAAGTGACAGAGAGAAAAACAGAAAGGCAGATGGGATCAGTGAGAACACCTGCCAAAATGTGAATGAGTTTCCCCAATAGCTTTAAGCCGCCTGTTCGCTTTTAGCCCCCCAAGAGATATTTTAGGCTCCTCTCACGTGTGTATAAATATCTCTGCAAGAGCTTGTGTGCGGCACCATGACATCACCCCTGGGGATATAGAAGGCATAAGCAGCCATCAACTCTGACTGAACAAATTTGTTCATTCTGATGAATGGACACAATGAAGACGGTTCATATTGCTTCTCATTCCTGTGGGATCAATAAATAGTGATGCTGGAGATGAGAAAATGCAGACGGAGCCTCGGAGAAGACAGTATTGGAGGACCACAACATTTCATTCAGTCATCGAACCCACACATCCAAACATCAAGACTTGACAACCACAATGCTTATAACTGCTTTAAATAAAATCTAGATGGCAGCACATGAAGCAGTGAGGTCCCAGCAGCTCACTGAGGTCAGTACAAGTGTACATGGAGGATTTAAAGTGTTGACTTCAATAACAGCAGTGGCAGATCACAGACTGTGCAGCCATCTGTTTCCACCGCATCTCAGTTGCTGTTTCATGGCACTTTGTTTTTTTTGTTTTTTTTTTGTTTTTTTCTTGCATAACAACATGACAGAAAAGCCAACTCATCTTCCTGACCTCTGCAACCTTTGGTTTGACATGTAAACTGGACTGCTGATTTCATCTGTCACTCTGCTTTCATTCTTAATCTGGATAGTGATGACAGTGCACAATGATTATGTGGGATGTGCTGTTTAAGTGAGTAATGATTTTCATTTGTCAAAAAACTGATTGATGACGGTAACAATATGTAATACTATTAATTCAAGCGTAGCTGCACGCAATTTGTTTTTAGGAATATTTGGCATGAGATACCAATGCCATTGATAAACTTAAGTATTTTACATCCAAAGTTAAACTTTAATGATAATGTTACATCTCATGGCTTGGCTATTTACAGTGATACCGTAAACATATAATGTAAAGGGCTCCAAACTGTTTAATGTCTCGTTACAGTCCACTGACTTCCTGCACAGTATGTTTATAAATGTGTACTGCATAGCGTTAATTAACTGTACAGCAGGCTGCGATTAAAGTGCTTTGAGGTGTGAGAATAGGACACATGCCGTGTGGAAAGAAAAAGGAATGTGCTGCAATCCCAGGTATAATCCTGAAAGTGAGCAGTGTGCAACCAGGATGGTGGGGGAGGGGTTCTTCAATCAGTTGCTGCATTCACCATAGCAACGTCCCCATTGAATTGTATCCCATTTTCTTATTATTATGCAGGACAAAACAAACTGATGTCTAAAATGATGTCCTTTTCAGAATATGTCTTTCACATAAATCAGGTGAACTCCATTTTCTTCTCAACAGATGAAAAAACAACCTTTCTCACATGAGAAATCATTTTTTGCTGTTGTTTGTTTTTTTAGGGAAATAATCTCATAACATCATGTATATGTGCAGATATAGTGCCCATCAGAGTCATTTTTCTCATCATAGAATTCATTGTTGTAACACAGCTTTTTCTTCTTCATTGGCGCCATCTTGTGGAAAGGAGAACACAATTCAATATTTTTTGTGTGGGGTAGATTAACAGTAATTACTAAATAATGGAAAACATTTTATCGATGGTCCTGATACAAGTATAACTAAGAGGTGTGTAACTATAGATTTAATAAAAAACACAAACTCTCATTTATGCCAAAAAATCATTTTCTCCTTTTAAATTCAGACAAGACTGAGATTATTGTCTTTGCACATGAGCACCTCAGGACAAAACTTTCTATCTATGTCATTAACTTGGCTTCAAGTACTATGCGAGGAAGCTTGGAGTTCTACACATTTCAGGGTGGCTTTTTATTGTGGGCGGTATAAGGTACACCTTTGCACTAATCATGATGTCAGATCAGCATCTTGATGTGGCACACCTGTGAGGTGGGATGGATTATCTCAGCAAAGCAGACGTGCTCACTATCACACATTCAGACTGATTTGTGAACAATGTTTGAGAGAAATGGTAATATTGTGTATCTGGAATGAATTTTAGAGCTTTAAGTCCATCTCATAAAAAATAGGAGCAGAAACAAAAGTGTTGCGTTTATATTTTTGCTGAGTGTATAGTGACCTCAGTTCCCTTTTTTTAGCTGACAGGAGGGCCAGTCAGTGTGGTTTTCTGTTGCTGTAGACAAGAGATCTCCACTACGGTCCTCAAGGCCCACTGTCCTGCAGACTTTCAATGTTTCTGCAACACACCTGACTCAAATTAATGGCTCAGTAGCCGACTTGGCCAGAGCTTGTCAGAGTTTTATTTGATTTGAATCAAGCAGAGAAACATAACTGTATACATCTAGGGTGTTGAGGACCAGAGTTGGGGATCACATGCTGTGTCGACCATCTGCCTCATGGTTTGACATGTTTTGCATTCAGAGATGGTATTATGCATTATTGCAACTGTCAATTGAATTACCGTTGCCTTTCTATCATCTTAAACCAGTCTGCCTCCTCTGACCCCTGCCATCAACCACGCATTTTGGTCCAGAAAACTGCTGCTCACTGGATATTGTCCCTTTGTCAGACCATTCTCTGTAAAGCCAGGGATGGTTGTGTGTGAAAACCCCAGAAGATTAGGCTACCAGTGTCTGAATTAGTCAGACCAGCCTGTTTGGCACCAAAAACCATGCCATATTCAAAGTAGGCTACTTCACATCCCATTTCTTTCCCATTCTGATGCTCAGTTTGCAGCCTACTTCAGCTCATCTTGACCGTGTCTACATGCTTATTTGCTGCTATGCGATTGGCAGATGAACTGTTTGAAAGCAAGTGAACAGGTGTACGTAATAATAAAATTGTTGGTGAGTGTCAATGATTAATCACCGGAATCCCCGCTTTTCACCATTTGCATAGAACATGTTGTACTGCATTGTTCGACCTGGAGATGGCAGTATGGTTCGAAAGTAGGCAGCATAGCACATATAGCATAAAAGAGAAGAAGAAGAGCGGGAAAGAGGCGTTGAACGGTAAATTAAAAACAGAAATGGCGGGGTGTGTAAGCAGCGTAACTGTAAATGTAAAGGCGGGTCCATATGTTTAGGATTAAGAGGGCTCGGCAGAAGTTATATAAAATGCGAAATCAGAGCATCACAAAGCTAAACGGTAGTTTTCGGTCGGAGAGTGCTACGTAGCATTCCAGCCGTTTAAAACAGCAGGAGCACTTTAATGTTGGCTAGCTACCAGTGAAGTGTCTTATTTATTTTTATTGCCAAATCTACCTCGACTTATTGCAAAGTTTTGCACAGTATTTTGAATTGTGACATGTACACTTTCACATGTCTGCTTCCTTCTCCTAATTACTTTATAAAGAACAGCTGCTAAACATTTGGAGACTTTTGACACTTGGATGAGCTGCAGTGCAGGCATGAACTATGTCCGTCAATGGGAAAGTCATCCCGCACACGCCTCTGGCTGTAGACTTTTGGCATGTGAGGAAATGTCCAGGCACCCGGTTGTTCTTTCTTTCCCACATGCACAGCGACCACACGGTGGGTCTGACATCCACATGGAGCAACCGGCCCATCTATTGCTCCCCAACAACTGCCACTCTGCTCAGACTCAAATTGCAGGTGAGGTGCCACATCTATAAATTCAGTTTTTCCTTATAGGCTACAAGGTGGTGAAATTATCCCATAAAGTGGAAAATCATTTTTACTTATTGAATTTTTTTTTAAATTAATTTTATATATTTTTTTTAGTTCATGTAAGGAAAAATGTATCCAATTTCCATAATGCTTAGTTTAAAGGTCCAGGTGACATAAATGCTTGGTTACTGTCCTTCTGCCAGAGTTGCTGGATACTTGGGTGGGAGGAAATAGTTATGTTTATTATGGGGGAAAAAACAGTGCTTAACCTGCTTTCACTGCTTTCACAAATCAAATAGAATCTGAGAAAACATCTGGTTTTTGACCCCTATAGACACTAAGATTTATTTCCTCCAGATATGTATTTGATGGATATATTAACATCATCTTATCACTGCAGTTGTGTTCAACTTATTATGTAGCATTATGTGTTCATTTTGAGGATTTTCTTTTACTTGAAATGTAAATATTGTTTGTTTTACTGCATCCTATCAGAGCAGCTGTGGTGCATCTTGTTATTATATTCTAAATGTATACTCAGAAATAAATGAGCAAATAACTGAAAAGTGCCAACAATGTCAATCATCATCCACTGTTTTTTATAATTTAAAAATGTACATATATTATAGTAGTTTCTTTTCTTTTTTGCTGCATTCTTAATCCTCTGCAATCTTCTATTGATCACTTGTTTCCCTACTCAGGTGAAAGAACGGTGGATTCATCCTCTAGAGCTTGGTGAGCCATACCTACTTCCACTGGATGACATAGGAAAGGAAAAGCTTGCTGTCACACTTATTGATGCCAACCACTGTCCAGGGGCTGTTATGTTTCTTTTTGAGGGATACTTTGGCTCAATCCTGTATACTGGTAAGTTTTTCCTCTCAGATATAGGAAACTTTCCAAGAAGATGATTTGATATTCTTTTTAGTACATTATGGAGATTAACATTTAGCATCGTCATTCCCATTTTCAGGTGACTTTAGATACACACCTTCAATGCTGCGTGAACCATGTTTCAGGACAAACACCACTATAGATGTTCTGTACCTGGACAACACCAACTGTGATCCCAACCGCTCTCTGCCTTCCAGAAAGAGAGCCACTCAACAAATCAAAGAGATTGTTCGCAATCATCCCAACCACAATGTTGTTATAGGTGAGTTTATGTAGAAACAGCATTTCATCCATAGTTGTACATGTCTGGCAAGTTACCAGGCCTAGAAATAAACACTTTAATAAAACCTTTTGTGTTTTTTTTTTAACTGGCAAAAATATTTCTAAATAAAAATAATTAACTTGATTGGTTGTGCTTGGTAGACACAGTGGTGCACTGTTCAGTGGCACACAGTCTCCCTTTATATATTTTATTCATGTGATTTGACCCAGTTTATGTGCATTCATTTAATTTAAACTCCAGTGCATTGTGGTGCAATTTGTTGTCATCATTTTCTCTTCTTGCATCTGCCCCTCTGTTGCATCACATATGTGTGTGTGTGACTGTGCTGAGCAGAACAGAACAGATACTATTACATTAAATGAATGTAATTGGAGATAATAATGATGAGGATAAGTCACTATACTGACTTTTTTTTTTTTTTTGTTTTCAAACTACAATTTATATTGATGAAGTCTGATGCCGCTCTGGGTCTTTGTTTTTCTGGTTAAAAGAAGGGGGAACAAAGATCTACTATTTGTGTTTCTGATCTCACGCACAACCCATCCCTGCATTTCCTTTTTGAATTTGAGCCACAGGGCTGAGTTGCAGACTTGCCTCCAGATTCTCCTCATTACTGACAGCTTTGTGTTCACCCAGTCTCCAATGCTATGGAATCTGATGGCATTTGTTGCAAGCAAACACAGTAAACAAGAAGATTCTCAGATTTTCTTTGTTTAAGCCCTGAGTGGTCAGAGCACTTTGAGCAAAATGAGTAGGGCCTGCTCAGAAGTAAGCAGGGGTTAATGTTCTGGCTGATTGATGCATATCTTCTTTAAAGACCCTGCATCAAACTAACCTTGTATTGAACAAACCGTGGCTACTTTTCATTTGATGGTTGCAAAAATACATGTAATCTCTAGAGCATCTCCCTCACTTCTGTCCGCACTGCTGAGCAACTGCAACCTGTCCTCGACTGTTAAGTAATTCTCAGCCTTATTTTACATGCAACTATAGCCAATATCAAAATACAGCTATTATCTTTGGTCATTTGTAAAACCAATTACTGCTGTTTTTTTGTCTTTTTTTATTTTTTGTTCTTTTTCACTGCACACTGTCTTCTAGGACTGTATACTCTGGGTAAGGAGTCACTGCTGTTGGAATTGGCGATGGAGTTTAAAACTTGGATTGAGGTGAGCTTTGAGAGAATGGTGACCCTGAGAGCTCTCGACCTGCCTGACGTCTTTACTACTGAGCGAGGAGCTGGTCGTATTCGAGCCGTGGAGCAGTCCGAGATTTGCTGTTCAACATTGCACCAGTGGAACAAAGAACATCCCACTTTGGCCATTTTGCCAACCAGCAGACCCCTCATCTCTTTCCACCCCAACGTTCATGTAGTGCCCTATTCAGACCACTCCTCCTACCAAGAGCTGGAAGATTTTGTCTCTGCAATTAAACCCACCTCCCTTGTACCCATTGTGGGTAGCTGTTTTCCTGGAAGTTTGTCTGCCTTACTGCCACGCAAGAAGAGACATGACATCCTGGTCCCTGAATCAGTTCGACAATACATGTTGAGTCAGCCTGAGATGCAGCTCAGCTCATCAGCATGCACTAGCCTTAAGCGGAGACACGTCAAACCCCTTACTCCCAAAGGAGTGATATTTGATTCTCCAGAGAAAGACTTTAGGAAGTTATGTGATGAAACTTGGGAAGCAAACAGCCTGGAGCTGGATGAATCGGAGGAGGATATGGACATAGAAAGCAGTGAAAATGACTCTGACTGTATCCTTGTGGATCCAAGCAAAAAACTGACCCCTAACAAAAGCAGAGGAGGTGCTGGGGACATGTGGAACCTCAACATTGTCCAGACAGTATCTGAAGAAATGGTGATGGCAGAGTCGGTGCCGCTCAGTCAATTCTCCCAAAGCGACTTTGCCCCAACGGAGATTCTGAGAAACACCAAAGCCTGCTTAAAGCCTGTCAGGACCACGAGAGGGCCTTTTGAAACTACAGCCAAAATATTCAGTAATCACCACAGAGGATATGGAAATGTTCAGAACTGTCACACACTGTCAGATGAGGATAGCTTGAGCCAGCACAGTGAGGCTTTATATGAAGGCAGCCCTGAGAGTGCTTCCTGCGCTTCATCCAACTCCTCAAATGATCTGCTGCGTGAACATATAGAGGAGCTTGAAAATAGACTTTTAAGGTCCATCCACTTTTCAGAGAAGGAGGTGAAGCATAGGGGCCTCCTGCCGCAGAGCTTTGTGTGCAAGTTCACCCTCTTACCTTGTAAGGACTCGGATGAGGATGATGTTTGAGACAGTTGGTGTGACAATTGTGTTTCTGCCTTCTTGTAGAGGTCTTTTTGTTCTTCTTTGTGATTTAGAAATAAGCACTTTTAAAGCACTATTTTCTCATTAGTATCTTATTTTATTTTCCTTTTTGGTACTTCATTTATTTGTTGTTGACGTGGACAGATAGGCAGTTTGAGGACATTGCCAGAAGATGAGTGACATAATTTATGCAGCTGAAGCACATCCTTCTCTCTTTAGTAATTTTAAGTTTGCAAAGTCACTATTAGTGTATTTTCAACTGGCCATGGGACTACCTGCTTTAACAGCAAAAGTTCAATCTTTCATGCTTTCAGCTGTGGTCCATGTATGTTTGCAGGACAGCCAGGCTGGGGCCTACCTATTCATTTTTTTTTTTTTAACAGACCCACTTTGATTTATGTATTCACCAAGTGACTGTAATGGCCTTTTAAGTTGATCTTGCACAAGTGGTGGCCATAGGATCCCTTCAAATGGGTTTTTTCTAATTAAACATGAGATGTGATTTTTGTTTATTTATTTAGTTTAGAAGATTGTTACACTTATAATTCATACTTTAATGGTTGATAATTTGCTTCATGCATTTGTTTTTTTTGTCATTTAGTTTTTTAGGGTTTGTGCAAAGTACTAACCATGTAAATTTGGACAAATATGTCTGAGCTGAATATTACTATTGCATTTTTGTTTTTGGTTACCTGACATGAGGCAGCGATTTGGGACATACTACTGTATGTTCAGAGGATGCTGAAACCCTTTTTGAACAAAGATGATTATGATGTATTGTAACTTGTTTTTGTTTGCTTTGTTAAATTTTTTTGTTTGTATAGGGGGTCTTTTTGGCCAATGATTTCTATTCTGTACAACCATGTAATATACATTCCCCTGCAGTAATCAGTCTTAAAGCAAGCCCTCTGAAACTGAATTGTGGCCAAAACAAAATATATATTTTTTTAAACACAATTTTCCTGTAGATTCATCCAAAAGGCTAAGCTGTTACCAGGCTTTGATACTTTGTTCTATGTTCTGGGTTGCCAAAGTTAAAGAAATCAGAGCTGATCCCCCCCCTTTTCAAGTCAGCAGCTTAAATCCAGCTGGAGCTGATTTTTTTTATTTTTTTTTATTATTATTATTATTATTATTATTATTTGTACAATTTTTGATTTTTGTTGACTTTATTTAAGGTGCCCCCCGTCTTGACTCCCTGTGGAAACATGTAAGATAACTTGTTCTACGTTGACATTGTGATCACTGGTGAATTA
>JAPMNP010720636.1:0-10280 GCA_029874935.1 Atherina boyeri | reverse complement strand
GCGGAAACGGCTACTTTCCTCCTGGATCGGTAAGCTAACTCGCGTGCTAACTTGGCTAACGTTAGCTGTCAGTTAAGCTACATTCGTCACTCAACACGGTGCCGGCTGGTCTTGTGTATAGGCAGCAAACCTGACGACCCAGCAGCTGGAAATATCTTTGTATTTTTGTAAGTACAACATAGACACAGTAGATGTCGCTATCATGTTCATAAACCACATTCAACCATTAATATGTTTCCTTGCTCTGCGTTGCCATGGTGGAAAGATCTTCCTTCCTAGTAGTGGAGTCATGAGGGGATTGGATTCAGGTTCAGTTTGTTGGGTGTTGTGTTATCGACATAGCCTACATTATATTACTCTTTTTGTGTTATTGGGTTTGGCCAAACTAGTATATTACCCTCATGTGTTATTGTGTTCAGTCAGTTTTCTACATCTGAATTTTATTTGATTGTTCAGTTATTCACAATGGTGGAAAGAGTACTGAAAATCTGTACTCAAGTACAAGTACTGTTACTTTGCTAAAATATTACTCAATTACAAGTAAAAGTACTGGTGTTACAGAAATACTCAAGTAAAAGTACAAAGTATTAATAAAAAACCTACTCAGAGTATTAGTTACTTTTAACGGCTGATGTCACTGTCACTTCTCCAGACTAGGGCTGGAAATTGTTTGTTTTCCTTTACTAAAAGTTAAAACACCAACAATCTATTAATCATTAATAATTGATAAGATACTAAACAAGTGTTTTTCCCTTAATTTTTTTCCTCATTTTAAGTTTTTATTTCCTTATAGCCTACAGCAAATGTCTTTTTTGAGTTTTTTGAGTCCTCTTGAGCAAACTTTTTGGTCCGTAACAGTTAAACTAAATATGACTCTTCCTTGCTTTGTTTACTAAAACAAAATGTTGGTGTGATCTGCTGTTAATAATTGCAGCGTGTGTGAAGTTGCAGGTGACACAGAGATGAGAAAACTTCCCTGTGTGTGTTATGGAGTTACTTATGCACTAAGTGACTTTGGAACAGACTTTTAGTCGCAGCAGAAGGGTTTGAATATCTTTCCCCTTTCACAGACACTCATCACAAAGTGCTTCATAGACAAGCGGATAAAATTCACAACAACAAAAATAGATCAAATTGAAATGTGAAAAGCAGTCATAAGAGCTCAAGTCTATCTGGAAGCTTGTTGGAATAAAAATGTCTTCAGCTGATTTTAAAAAAAAAAGGAAAAAAAACTGGAATTGAGCTGCTGAGTTCAAATCCAGTCAGCAGAGAAGATGAAATCCATTTTAAAATCCATACTCATGGTTAACAAGTTAACATGTGTAGTCAATCATGAACACAATATGCAATCTGTGTGCACATATCAGATGTATCAGAGATGTATGCTGTACATTTTGTGTTTGAAATAATAAGGAAGTGTTTCATAGAGGGAGCTGCTGCAGAGACTCGATTGAGTTGTTAACTAGATCTTACTTTGTCCCAAAGTATGTAAACAGGACTACTGGACGGTAACAGTGGACCATGAATTAGTTTTAGGTAAACAGTGCTGATTTCTTGGATTTGTTGTTTTAGTTTACAGGCGATGATGCTTTCTGACCAATCAGTGCTCTGCAATGTTTCAACTGGAATATGGGTACGGTATTGGTTTGGCTCCCTTGAACCCAGACTGAAGCAGGATGAACAAACAAAACACAAACAGATAATACCACATCAGTTTTATTTGGAAAACAAACAAACAAAAAAGCTATCTAATGAAAAAAAAAACCACCTTGAAAGAGGCTAGCATCAATTCACTGAGAGACATTTATCATCCTGACGTCTTTACTGGAAGAGTCATTTTTTAACAGAAATGACCATCAGACTGACATTTTTGCTTTTTGATAAAAATGTTTTGTCAGATAATTGGCACCGAAATGCAAAGTTCCTGATGGAACAGCAGCTTATGTTGCTCATTAGTCTAAAATGCCAACTCCATGTCAGCCGATTCTGTAACTGTTACAGAATATGCATCATATGAATCACATCTATCATCCATGTTGGCAGCAAATACTGTGAACCAAACAGTCATCTACTCCAAAATGAAAGACACATTTGTCTTCTTTAACAATGGTGTATGTTGGGCAACTTCAGGCTTGGTCATCCAGCCCAACACACACAAACTACACACAGTAGTTTTATTTCCTTTATTTGGATTTACTGTAGTTAAAAGGCAAGTCAAACTTGATTAGTAAAATGGTAATTCAACAGTTTGACATGGTTACAAAAGGATATTAATGGTAAGCAAAAGCTTTACAGCAGCTTATTGGCACCAACTTTGTGAGTATGGAGAATTCTCATCTTGTTAACTGTGCCTTTAAAACAAGGAAAGTGTTTTCCTTGTTTCTTAACAAAGTAAATATTCACGAGGAAAAGAAACAAGATAAAAAACAGAGCTTTTGATGTTTAATGATTTTGTCAAACATTTTCAATGAGCACTTAACAATGAGGTTGCTTTCAGAGGATGCAGGGATCAGAGAAGAGGCCGTCTCACTCGTAATGCTCAGCTTATCAACCATGCAAGGAACCAATCTGCCTTCTTTATTTCTTTATTCCTTTATTTGGAGCCCCATTAGCTGGAGTTAATGCAGCAGCTGCTCTTTCTGGGATCCACATATAACAAGCAAAACATGCCTAATACAGAATACAAACAAAGAAAACAACGTAAAAACAAAGAAAACAACCAAAAGAGCAAACTTGACGGAAGAATAAAACATGCATATGATTAAAAAGTATCCATTTTTACTGTAACTCACACCAGTTTGCCACAATTCCTTAATAGTCATCGATTAATATTAAAATGTTAAATCTGGCTTCACTGGGAGCAGAGACAATGTAGCAAGTTATGCCTGCTTTCCTCTGGGAAACGGCATCTAACCTGAATATTGTTCAGCCAAATATTTTTCACTCAGACTGGAAAAGTTGTTTTTTTCTGGTTGCACCTGTTTTTCTCCTGCTTGCGGTTACTGTAATTGTGCCCTTTCTCATGCAGCCTCTAATCATCAACCTCTATCAGCACACCAGGTGACAAAGTCAATGGGCCGAGGGAAGGAGAAAGAGTTGTATTAATGCAAGCGCAGGCTTTGTGGCAGCTTATGTGTCTCTGAGCAAGCGGGGGAGCTCAAACCACAGGAACATCTGGAAGGAGTGCAGTTGGATTTTTTGTCACACCACCCACAATGATAAGTTGTTTGTGTCACGGAGGGCCAAGGACTGAGACATAAAAAGCCCGGCAGGCGAAAAGCCAAAAGGATATTCATAATACTGCTGAAGTTTATCTTCTTTTAATCTAGATTTAGATAAAGTATGCAATGTTGGATTTTGAATTTGCATCTCTTATACCATGTCAGTACAGTATATACTGTAGTGTGTCCCATGGTCTGGAAAAGATGAGATTCAACTTCCAGGAACATTCAGTCATCTCATTATTCTACGATCACTGTAAACACAGCACTGACAGACACTTTCTGAATCTCTTTTTTGGAATTTGAAGTCAGCTTTTAACCCCTTAATGCCTTCAGTTATTACAATTACATGAAAACAAAGTAAATGCAGGGAAAAATCTGGAAGAAATTACAAAAAGAAATGATAATGACAATGATTAAAGAAAATACAATTAGATATCAAATAAATCAGTAACAATTAATAACTAAAATAAATTATGAATACTTGATATAAAAATGAATACATATGAGGAAGTAAAAGCAAACCAATATATAAATAAAATAAATCAGTTTGATAAAAGAAATTAAACTAACAAAGGCCTGAAGCGGTTTGTTGCAAATTTGTAACAAAGGCAAATCTCATCGCTGTATCTTATTTAATTCACAATAGATATCCTGCTTTATCCTCTGCAGATTGTGTTCTTTTAATGATTAATCAAAGAATTAAATTCTTGATGACTGTTTTGGTTTAGCAGGAAAACACTTCAGTAATCTAGAAATATGGACTGCAGCCTCAACAGACTGGCTGTGCTTGTAGTAAAAACCATGAGTCACTGCTTCTTGATCTGAAAACTCTTCACTGCTTTGCTGGTGCTATTTAGGATCATCTGATAGATTAATAAGCAGTTTGGAGGATGTTGAAACCAGCTCTAGAAACTGAAAGATTTCATTAATTCAAATGTGTATGTAACCATAAATGTATAATGAGTCAAACACTACTGAGATTTCAAGTTATAGTTAAATGACTTGTAAAGTTGCAGTTTGTGGTGGTTGCATTGCTCTGTAATTTCTCAGCACTCATATGAACACACAGAGTGCTAAAATTAGTACGTTCATTAAGTAAGAGCAGGGGTTTAATAAAGCATAAAACAAAAGACGTCTCCTCCCAGCACACTTTACTCCAGCATCATTCTGCTTGCCAGACGCTCTGGCACTCCGAGGACTGGGAGCATTATATAGGGATGAGACCAGACTTTACGTCTGGCTGTTGACGAGAGCAAACATCCACACTGCTCCTCCTACGCTTCACACCAAACACACAACACATAGGATCTAATGAAGCACCATCTGGCGCTTCAGCAGACCTTGGAGCCTGCCCTGCTCGGGCATCTCACTACAACACGTTCCCAAGTGGCTTCACCACCAAAATCCTAATTCACCCTGGCAGTGTGGCTTTGGCTTTAAACTTTGGCGTCCAGCGGAAGTTGGGAAAATTTTCTTCAATGTTGTCATAATGAGAGAATATGCATGTTTATTGTTGTTTGTCCTGGAACTGAAACATCAGTGTTGCTCTGTGTTAGCAAAGCCGTGTTTCTTTCTTATCAGAAGCTCACGTGTCTCCATGTGTCAGCATTGTGTTAACATATTTATGGGACTACTAAATACTCATTTATCCCACTCTGCTGAATTAAAAAGAGCCAGGTAACAGCAATGTGTGCTTGTGCTGTAATAAAAAAGCTGAAATGAATTTCTCCGTGTCCACAAAGGGAAAGTGATGAGAGGTCACCATACAGGCTGCTGAAAGTTTGCGCGTACAATAGCTCTAATTCAGCACACAAAGGCTGCACATTGTGTAGGGGAGATGTGAGCGATAGCAGAAATGAAAAGCAATTGAAAGGTGTGAATGGCATCTCTCATTAAAAACAAACACACTGAGAGGCAAATAATCTTCAGATCCATTCATGTATTCATGGTGGAATATTCATGCTTATTTTAGGTGGACTTTCACGCTGCTTTCAAGCCAGAGAGAACTGTCAGCTGCAGAATCACAACAGTGGGAGTGTTTGTTTTGTTTGTTTTTTGGTCAGGGAGAAAGGAAAAGGTCTCTTTTTGTCTTCCTACCCTACTGCCAGGGCACAAACGAACTCTCTCCTCCAAAGTGAGGTCTGTTGTCACCCCCGAAGCTCAACTGATGCTGAGTTTCCACGGCGACGGAGGCGTGAAATGTGCCCGGTAGCCAGTCTGTACAGTTTGATTGGCCATTCTGTCTGATTCCTTTGTCTTCTGTCTGTACAGAGAGGCATGTGTGGCTAGCAGTACCACACAAATCAATACAGCCTGGCACACTCGCATGTTGTAAATTCCTAAAGCTGCAGAACATTCTGCAGGCTTTTCTGAGTTGTTCAGATGATGAAGGGGTTATCAGCAAAACAAAATGACCATTATTTAGAATTCAAATTGAAAACCTCCCATGCCTACCTGTCAGTCGACCTATTTATAACCTCACATGGTACCAACAAACAGATGTTTTTTGTGACTGTTCTCCTCCTCAAACCATCAGCTCAGCAGTGACTCTAATGAACTGCTTATTGTCGTTGTGTAGGAGCCTGCTGCTGATTAAATACGCTCATGGTTACATGAGTTGTCTCGACTTCTCAGTCCTTGCCAGCTGCTTTTCACTGAGTCTGAGCCCTTCCATGCAGACCTATTAGCAAATTCTTCTGCAGGCTTAACGTCACTTCTGAGCAGTGGGTGTAGACATGACTTCTCATATTTGGGCGTTTATCCAAATAGTTGAGTTAAAAGGAAAGAAAAAAATCCCAGTGTAACGTATACAGCTTTGGATAATCCTGGTTTTATTTTGGTTGGCTGATTAACATCAGGCTAGATCTTGCTATCTGTTAGCTGAAGGTTTTTCATGGGAGCTTTGATGCATTTGAAGGTAAGAGAATTAGGCTACTGCATTACAGTGTAACTGATCTGATTTCAGCAGAGAAACTCTCCCCGTTTTGCTCAGACCACTCAGACTAGAGGCAGAACTAAAGGCAGCACTGAACTTAACACTTAAGTTTTCCATTATGAAGGTAAGATTAACGATAAATGGAGATAACATTAGTTTTGTCTCTGAAATACATTTCATATCAGAATCAATGACATAGAGCTGATTAATACCCAGCTTTTCTGAAATGAATGTTATTAAAGCAACAGTTCAATATCATTTAATTCAAATGGAAAGCAACGACTTTAGACTAACTCTAAAAGAAGATTCCAGCCTCAGGGACCATAAAATCAAGTTTATATGAAATGTCAAAATTAATAAACTTTCATCCTAACCAAGTCATTTTGATTTCTAATCCCAGTCTAGTGATATTATTGCCTAAACCCAAACCAGACAGGAAGTGGAAAGGTTCATCTTAAGTGATATGTTAATGAGGGTCCATTAGCTCTTACTATGATTATTTTCTAACCCCAACCACAGAGGCTGATTTTACTCTAAACATATGGTTAGCTATCACCTTGGGCCTCTAGCTGTAAAAGGTCTCTATGTCCAGTTCAATTACCTGCAATAATTGAATTTTCAGTATTTTTTCTTGGAAACCCTGAGAGTCTCAAAAAGCATGTCAAATAAAAGGGAAGGACATTTTTTTAAATCAACATAGCATAAAATTGGAGCTGCATTATTCACGATCCATGATAACAGTCCAGCGCTCAACAGCACAAAGAGGACCTGTTCAAGTCAAAGACAATTTATAAAAGGAAAATAAGGACTGTACACAAGTAGGAGCACCGGGTGGAAAAATGGGGAAAAAATGTGGGATAAAAATAAAAAGTATAAAAAAGAAAAGTCTGTGATTATTCATTTTTACTACTTATTTCAAAACCAAGATGCTCTGAGCTAAGTGTAGATGGTTTCATTGACTAGAAACATTTTTCAGACTTTAAAGTTTGCTGAATACATCACTAGCATAGACACCTGGCACAATTTGTCATGGAAGATAAACAAAATTATATGCAATATACAAAATACACAACAAAAAGAGCAAATAGATCAAAGACCCGTTTCAAATTTAATTGCAGAAAGCAGGTTATTTGAGTCTGACTGAGTGAGAACTAGTTATTAGATAAGGACTGAAAACAATCAATAGGGGGAGTGGAGCCCCCCCTTGGGTCTCACCATGATTAAAACTGAACCTGCCTGCACCAAGTAGTTTTCATTTCTAATTCCGACTAGGAAGTGAGCAAAATCCTGCAGTAAAGCGATGTATTATTGACTAAACATAATCCAGGAGTGAAAATGTACAGTTGTTGTGTCTGAGTGTCAAACACGTGCCCAGCGGTTGAAAGTGCTGCATGTAGTTGTGCCTTACACCCTTTTATTCCCCTTTAAGAGGATTTTTAGCTTACATAAGAAAATATTTGATAAAGGTATTTACTCCATTGGGAAATCATTTACAGTGTATGAGTTGTATTTCCCTCTTGTCACACGTTGAGGTGATGAGTTAAACTGTGAGATATGATGAAAGATAAACTAGATGCTTGACTGTATTTTCCAGTGTTTATAAACCTATTCTCCCAATTCAGAGCCACAATAGGGATGAGAAACTCGTCAAGTGTAGAAAATCTCAAATGGGGATGTGAACATCAGTCAGATTGTGAAGGATGGCTTGGGCACACAGTGGGTGATACTATCTGTAACACTGAAGCGCAAGAGCAGCATTGATCTTCTCCTCTAACTCCTTCCATGACAGAGAACAAGGAGTTGACATAATGACATAGTTACAGTAACATGATATAATGAGGTTAGAAAAAGCAGGCAGGAGGCCCATATATAACGCTTTCAGAAGTTATCATTACGTCCCTGGACTCAGGCTCAGCACCGCGGCCAACTGCAAGAGGCCAGAGGAAAGACAGTAACTCATAAAGACAGTTGTAGAGGGCAGTCGATGTTATGTTGTGATCAGTCATCACAGGCACTTTTCCTACCGAGCCAAATCCCAGAAAAACCCTGACAGAGACGGCCGACAAGAGAGGCAAGGGAGCGGACATCCACTTAAAGACGACAGATAGACTGAGGAGTTCATGCTCTGAGCCAGATCAGAGTTTTAGGAGGATGACTTTGCTTTCTTTACGTCTTACTGGTTTTTTCCCTCTCTAAATGTCTTTCCATCTCCTGTGGATCCTCATATCTGCACAGCAAAGCACAAAATCAGCTGATGTCTGCACAAACCCAATGACCTCAGGTCTTGTGTTTTCTTGAATCAACAAAGACAAAACTGCAGAGAATTAATGGAGGCAGTGGAGAGGATAATGTTTGGTGGAAGCAACATAGCCTGTCTTTGATGTTACATTCCTAGATTGTTTTTTTTTTCTTTTCCGTGAAGATGCTGATGAATTAGCATCTTACTGCTACTGTAGATTAAAGTATATCCATACAAATATAGATGCAGCCATTGTGACTCATTCACTGGTTTATGATATCTGGTCTCAAGGTTATTTATGGCATTTAGCCATCACAATTTCCTTTTGATTTTTTTGTAAGCAAAAATGATGTGTGATTGATCTGATGATGTAGAAAATGTAAATTATAACAATATAGAAAATATCTGACAAATACTCACCCAATTAGCTCCTTAATGACTCTAATTGATAGAAATAATTCTGTGTAAATCAATTGCATAATGCATAAGAGGATTAGCTATATACTTAGAGAACTATATGGGTTTTGTAATACTAAAGCAAAGACTGATCATTGCAAGAATATCTGATCAAACTGCTGATTTGAAAATCAGGTAGAGCAGAGCGTATCACTTCTAGCTTTTATTCTAGTGTGTATATGTTTTTTCCTGACAAATCAGTAGGATGGTTTAAAATATAGAAACTCATGAAGAAGTAATTATAAACTACTCAGAGCCTGCATCAGACCAAACTCCTTGTCAGCTGCAAAAAGCCTTCATCGCCATTTAACAAATTTGTATGAAAAAAAGAAAAGACTAATCTTACAGTGTAGAATCATGGCATGTCTGTATTTTACAGTCAACAAGAGGATTGCTGCACGCACTTTTGTGTCCTTGTTGGTTTATGGTGATGTTACATCCATCCATGCATCATAGCAACAGATGCATGCATTGACCACCACCACTGAGCTTTATAACTAATTTAAAGTCTCTTGCTCACAAGAGCTTGTTATATGCTCAAGTTGGTGCTGGTCTGCCTGCAGACACAGTTGCTGACATGCTACTATTAATGAGGCTATTCCTCCTCTGCTTCCATCTATGCAGGAGCTGCATCTAAAAAATAAATAAATAAATAAAAAAAAAGGACAGGAAGTAATGATGTTCCCAGGACTTACTATTGCTTTGTTTTTCCTGGGCCTGAACTGAACTGAACTGAAATGAAATGAACTAGAAATCAATTTGGTCAGCTGCTTCCTCTGCTTTGGATCAGTTGCAAAATAATTTGAACATAAAACAATCTATATTACCAAATAGAAATCATTTTTGTCTACTCTATGATGATTCAAGTACTGCCCCTATACTGCATATATAGGATATTATGCATTTATATATGTATAATATATAAACTTATTTTCATAAAGTAAAAAAAGTATTTGGTTGATTATAGTCGTAACAATGCTTCTTGGCAACAAATCTTATCCAATTAGGAAGGCCTTACATTTAAACGGTGCCACATTTGTAAGGAGATGAATGTGTGTAATGAGCAGCAGATAGTATGTAGTTTGCACCCATGAGAAACTTGCCAAACCTCTCCTTACATATGACAAGGAAAAACCTGGAAAAAAATCACACCAAAAATATAAGCAGACATGAATTGCCAACAAGTCTCTCAAAGCACCAAAGTTAGCAGTTGGGAAAATAGTAACCATTAAACCCAAAAAAGACAATGTCTAAAAAACCACAATATAGCATTTTCAATAATTCTTTTAGATTCTGAATTTCTTTAAATGGAGACAATTAACTGAGGAGCTGTTAGTTTCACAGTGCTCTGACCGTGACTACCTGCAGGAAAGATACTAACTGCTCAGAAATACTTAACTTCAAAAACAGTAAACTAGCTTTTAAA
>JAPMNP010720634.1:0-10806 GCA_029874935.1 Atherina boyeri | reverse complement strand
CTGCCATATCGAATAATGTACTATTGATTTATAAGTAAATTGATCACCAACTCGAAAACGAACAACTATCATACCTTTTCTTCTCTTTGAAGTGCACCACCATATAATTTAGGCTTATCAAAAGTTCTTCCTGTGTCTTAGCAACATGGTAATACAAGTTGAGGATTACCATATTTTTGTCTCCCATACTGATTTGCTGTATGGAATATCAATTCTACTTTTTGATTTGAACCAATCTGTATTGTACCCAGGTTTTAACATTGGTTACACTGCTCCATGCCAGTGTAGCCATTTGAAAATGGTGACTGGCCTCCTTGTAACATGTCTAGAGACTACCACATTTTCCTTCATGAAAATAAATTCACAAATGACATAAATCAGTCCAATTTGTCAAATGAATTGTGCACATGCATGGTTATTGCGGCAAGTTGGGTTTACTTTTAACTGGCTCATTTGATTTGCATCTCTTAAGGCTATAAGTCATGTTGGATTTTATGATCTCAGATTCCTCACTACCTTTGTTTGTTACTGCCGCATGATGAAGTACTAGTCGGGAGGCTCTCTGTTGGTCAGACAACTGTCACTACAGATGAGTTTTGTTGAAAGTTTGGGTTTTTTCATAGTTTCAGTTCTGTGCGATGCACTTGACAACAAAAACCTGTCATGCTCTGGTTGCATTCTTTGCAACGGATGCAGTGACATTTGAACATTTTTTATCATATTTAAGCTACAAAAGCAGAGTTAACCAGTCTTTCTGAAATGCACATCTTTTGGCCTTTTTTTTTTTTACTTGGTTTTGGCTCTGACTCAGATGCTACCCTCAATGCTCAACCAGGGTAATCGCCATCTTATGAACCGCAGCAGAGATGGATGGTTTAATAGTTACTTCTGCAGATGGTATAAGGTGTGTGTGTGTGTGTGTGTGTGTGTGTGTGTGTGTTTATTTATTTATATTTATTTATTTGGGATGGAAACGATACGGGATTTGAGAATTAGATTGCTGTGGCCCATGTGTCGACTTTTTGTCGAATTATCGGCCCTTTTTTTCTTTTCTTTTTTTTTTAAACAGCAGCAGCAATGCAGAGGGTGGAAAATATTTTACACTGTTGTACTAGTTCATTTTAGTCTCAAAAACATGGCTCTAATGTCCAATGTTGACCATTAAAGCAGTGATAATAAAAACGAGAGAGAAATCAATTTGAAATATTTACACATCCTTACAAACAAATAGCACGGACTTTTTGTCGTGCGGAGTTTTACAAAAATAAAACAGCCTGTCCATTTGTTATTTAGATCTGTGCATTTAACCTAAACAAGCTATTTTCCCAACTTAAAATAAATAAAAAACACTTTATATTAACATGCTTATCACTATCTGTACGGCGACTGTACATCTTTCGCACTCTGAAGGCGTCCATGTTGCTCTGTGTTAATGAAAACTGCATCGGGTGTTTTTTGTTGAGGTGAGCCTGCATCCGTTACGTGGATGTGTGAAAAGCATAGTCCTTGCCGCACAATTAGCACCTCACTACCTTATCATTAACTTTGATAAAACTCCCTCACACCTTGCTCTTGTTCTTCGCCGTTCTTGACTGTCGCCTGTCACGCGCACACACTCCTGTCACGTGTGAAGTTAAATGAGGGATTTGTTTTATTAAAATGTTTTATTTTTTTATGGTAAGAGTGGCACTTTATTATGTGTATTTGAATAAGAAATATAATAAATTAGAATCCAAAAAAATGCAATTTGGACACAAGCCCCGCCCCCTCGACATGTCCATGTTTTTTTTGTCTAGGGGAGCAAGTGTCGAGTGTCTGTCGTTTTGTTGACAAAAAATTCCATCCCTAGTATGTGTGTTTGTATATATATATTCCCCTGATGTTCAGTTAACAGAGAAAAAAAGAGGGAGAAAATCACCAGACCTGCTAAATGTGAGGCACACCAGTGTAACCAATAGAAAACAAAGTTGGTTGCGCTCCACAGATTTTTGTGTCAGTCTAGAACCATGATATGTTTTCATTTTTAAAAAAGACAAAAAATTGCAGCATCAGAGGTTGAGTCTAGAAATGGAGACGACATTGCATAGTGTGCTCCCCAAAGAAAACATTAATCCATTGGCCAATTCAGAGATAAATCTTTACTGGGGCACACTGCCACTATGATGGAACCATTCAGAGTCTAAGGTTTAATAAGAATATGTGAAATGGATTTTATTCAACCAACTATCTTTGTCACTGCCTTCTTGAAATTGGAAAAAAAGCTAGTGGTAAATGTATATTAGTCTTCATGCAAACATACATTATGGTACATTAACATTCTCAGCAGCAGTTCAAGTTAAACATCTAATACAAATGATCAAACTCCACTCAAATCATTTTTGCAGATTTGCAATCTTCTGCACTATGCAATATATGTAATTCACTAAAAACATAATTATTTCTTGACTTGAGTCAACCACTTTAAGTATAACATAAACATGTAAACCTCAAGTAAGTGATGTGTTCCCCTAGTGCTATCTTATAGGTTTTCTGGAGACATTGAAAATGTAAACTTTAAGTTTAGAACTACGATGGATGTTAAAACTACTCTAATGACTTGACATTGTTTCTTTGTTGTTCTTTTTTTTATCCAGTTGAACAATAAATAGACCACTGGTCCCCCCTGCACTGCCAAGTTATGTCCTCTTTCTCAGTTGTAGGGCTGCATGATTATAGACCAAATGATAATCACAATTAGTGTTTTCCTCCACGTTTACAGTTTTGAGGTGGTGACATGAAGCAGATGGACACGACATAAGCACTTTAAGGACTTGGAGAGAGGCAGTATATTGTTTTATATTTAAGTCTGTTTTGACTCATCAGTCTGAGTTTTTTATATATATAACCTGAATATTGGCTGAGTAAATAAGATGCATATCATCAACAATCTTGAAATCAAGACTGCTGAATCATGTATTCACAAATAACTCTCATGCTATAACTGGTAGTCTACCCATCACAGCATTAGTTTGAGACGTGATGATGTCCAAATAATTTACACTAATGAATATTGCATTAATTGGAGATCTATCATTATTTCACAGATTATAACATTACTGCATGTGATCAGCACCTAGAACACTTGCAGTAGACCTCATGTGCAGAGTGGGGAAATGTGGCATAATTGCCGACTTCAATGCCAAAGGCTACACAAGGCATCTCACAATCCAGATGCAAATGGTGCTTCAAAGAGCAACACACTGGGGGCCTTCTGACCACTCTGGAACACAGAGTGCAGCGGGCATACTTGGAACAGTGGGAGCATGATTTCGTCCAATTGAAGCAAGTGCTGGTAGAGTTGGAAAATTGAAGAAAGTGCCGAAGAGGTGCACGTAATTCCAGTCTAAGTTGTTTGATCGATTCAAAGACACAAAACCAAGAGATCACTTTAGTTGACTGAGAGCACAGCCAGTGTCTCTTCATATTTTCTCTTAAGGCTTGATGAATGGAAAATGTGTAGGTTTGCTGCAAATTGATGGTATGATAGAACCCATGCCCACCTCTGGAGGCGCGATAAGGTTTCTGCGCGATTGCGGTCATTGTCACGCAAATGGGTTTTTTTTGACGTGGCAGCACAGTGGCGCGTTATCGACATGGCTGGTGTGGCCATGGCCGTCTGCTGGTAGATTTTTGGAACCAGGTTGTGCTTAACCAGATCACCAGGTGTGACCACAGCCTTTTATTATCTGAATTGCCCAGTTTAAAAAAGTTATCAGTTATCATATATGTCAGTTCAAGAAGATCATATATCGTTCGTATGTACTTTGTTGCTCTCCTCGTTGCAGGTGTTTATTCTGTCGGGTGTGATTACAACCTTGATTAAATGCTGATTGATCACACTGACGAGACCCATCAGTGTCTGCCACAGTGAATCAGCTCTAAGTGCCTCTCCAGCACTCCCTGCATGCCACAGTAATATATTTAAATACCTTGGAGCTAAGCAGGCCAGTGAGGATCCTATCACACTCTCAGGCTTCATGTGAAACCTTATAGCAGCCAGACCCTGCATCACACAGACAGTAATTAGCCTCTATTCTTTTCTTCTGACCAGAGACTTGTTGGAACAGCACTACCAATGTAAAATTGTTGGCTGGTTACAGAAATGTCAATTAACCATTATTTGCAACCTGTGGCGTGAGCTCTAAACTGGCTGATTTTCCTTGCTCCTGCCAGTGGAGCAGCACAAGTCGTATCGGTCTGGTTATTGTTGTGTGACTGTGCAGTTTAATCTGTCCTTCTCCTCATGTGCCTGTCTCACCAACTGCAATTTATCACTTTCATATTCATTTCATAAGCTTTGAAAGCGCATTGTTTCAAATCAGGTTTTGGTGGATTTACTGCATCAGTCACTGAAGTGGGATTACATTGGCATTTTAGAATCCTGGCAGGCATGATGGCTCAGTCTCTTAAAGGGCATGGAAAGATCCATTGCAACAAAAAATATTTCCTGACTAAAGAGTGGAAACCTGTGCTTTTAACCATCTTGGAAGCAAAATAGAAGAGCAGCCCCAGACAGCTCAGTGTGAATAGCTTAAGTGCTAGGTGCTGCAGCTGTTTGCTGTGGTGGATTATAGCAGGCTGAGGACATGCTGTGTTTCGGGATATGCTTTAAAGAACAATACATTCTCCTCAAGGATTTTGCTCATCAAACAAAAATTTGTCGGTTGTACTAGAAATAATTGCATTGGTAATTAATTGAATCATGCATATACTGAATGAGTTGAAACCAGAAAGTCCTTCATCCATTTTCAGAGCTTTAGTCATGAAAAGGATACAGAAAATTCACTTTTGACCTTTTTGTTTATTATTTACTTGCTTATATCATTCAATCAATCAATCACCTTGCTAAAACTCTTGTAGCTATTTGTCCTCATTAACAGTGACTGTAATTAGGCTGTCACAAAACCTACTTTTTCTGTATGCTTTGAGGAAAAGGGAACTTTTTCTTTTTATAGATCTCTGCTGGGAAAATTCTCTGTTAATGATTATCTACCGATGCAGTATTAACCAAGAGCAGGGCATATCTTCACAGTGTTTGACACAAACACTATTTCCCCAAAGGTGTTGCCTGCAACTCAGTTCCATCATTGATTAATCTTTGCCAAGGGGATGTTTGAGGATCATTGTTTATTTGATTGTCAGCAAGAATATGTCGAATTAGCTTTATTTGATTTTATAGACCTTGGTTGAGATAAAGAGAAAACCACATTATGATGCAGAGCTGGATAACTTTAAGACATGCAAAATAGGACATTGGTGTTGGGTGAGGGTGTATGCTCCTCGTATACTTCTTTTTAAAAAAAAAAAAAAAAAATTCATGTTTTTATCCTACGTTTTCTCCCATTTTATCACCCAGTGCTCCTACCCATGTACAGTCCTGGGCTTTGCTCTCCCTCTGCCAACCGCTAAATGGTCTAAGTTGTTGGACAAAGAAAAAAATGTATACTCATTACCATTATTCTGACATCACCGGTATCCTGATTTAGCTCAAACAGGTTGATTTATCTTCTGACAGCTGTGACGTGTCTATCAGCTGTTATTCCAAGGTAAGGTATCTTGTTTTGTCCATCCAATGTAGAAAACTGTAGTGTACTGAAGTTTTTACTTTAGAAAAAATAGAAAAGGAGAAGATAATAATGTTAATAATTTCTCATTCTTAACAGAATTTTTCTGCCTGTAAATTTGGTAATTTAATAGTTGGTATGTTAATTGAATTTTAGCTCCCGCTTCAGTGTGCAGTTGAAGCATTTAAATAGGACTCGGTTTGACTTAACAGTGGCTTAGAATGATCACATTTTATACAGTTATTGCTTATGCATCATAAAAAACCTTGATAAGCTCAATCACATTCTTTTAGTGGAGCTCAGAACTTCACTAAAATCTAGGTTACACCTCTGACTTGAGTTAATCATCCAGTAGTTCCTTAAGCAAGGAAGAGAATTATGTATATGGAGATAGAAAGCTGTAAGTTTGAGACGTGAAGCCATGCTTGGAGATGTTGGCTGGCATTCACACTAGTAAAAAGAGAAGAGGGATCTGGAAAAGAGGAGCAGAGCAGAGCACAGCCCATTACCTAACCACGCTGTCTTGAGACCTACTTCATCATGGCCCCAGGAGGAGGAGGAGGAGGAGATGGAGCATGCCTCTGTGCATGCGTGTGTTTTTGTATGTTTGTTCGTGTTGGTTTTTAAGTGCTGCAGGGAGTGTTTATATTTTTATATGTGGGTTTGTGTTGTAATGTGCCGTCACATGCAGTCAGTCTTGGTTTGTTCTGCATGTGTCTGTGATGCAGCTGCTTGATGCATTTACCATGAATTGCTTTCAGCAGATATTGACTAATGTGTATGAAATCAAAGGTCAAGTGCCTAGTTAACTGGAATTCCCCTGGCTTGTTTAGATGCCACTCAGTGAAAATTATATTCTGTCTGCATCGGTAGTTAGCCTCCTAGAAATGCTGTCTTGCACAGATTATTGATTTCTTAAGTAAAACTTATTTTTGTTTACCTGTGTACAGACAGTAAGGTCAGCATTGGAGGAGCACTGTGGGACAAGATGAAAATACCATGACTAGCTCAAGGGCTGTTCATCCCGGTAATGTGGTTTGATTTTTTTTTTTTTTTACTGGATTTTGAACTTTTTCATGTGTTTCATGAATTCTAGATAAACCTGAAAAACTTGGTCTGTCACTTTCTTTTTTGAAATCAAACTTGAATGAACAGCGCTTGTTAAAACCCAATCAAAGTTTTTGTTTTTATTGGCAAGTATAGTATAGGAGCTACGGATGACGGTCCAGCTGTAGCTGAGCTGGCTGTCAGCATTCATGAGCTTGTAAACTTGTTGTTCCAATCTTTTATGTGCCTGTCCTCTGTAACTTGGGTCGCAAGCTAACAGGAGATTAAACAGACTTGAGAAAGTTGCTTATTTTAAAATCAACAAAGAAAATTAATGCAAATAGACAGAAACTCTTCCAGAGTAAATTTTTAAATTATACTTTAATTGTTTGTTTTTTTCCCCTCAATTATGAACAGCTATTTATGAACTCACTCAAAATAATGCGTTTATTGAATACGTCCATTTTTCTGTGTACATCGAACTGAGCGAAACGTATATTTGTAAATAAAGAACTTGAACGTGAACATGTTCAGACTGTCGGAGGACCTGCAACAGTCACTGCCTACATTTCCCTGGCGGTACACCTACTATTACCCATGATGCACTGCACACTCGAGGATGACAAACCAGGAACGCTCCATGGCCACACTGGTTCATTCATCCTCTGACATTGCAAGTAGAGGTGAAAATAGAGGTGTCTATTATAAAAGGGGCTGACAGACTTTTTCAGACATCTCACCTTCCTCCTCATCTATTCTCACTTAGTGCTTGTAGCCTTCGTAACCATAACACAGAACTACATAATCAGCGCACTTTGCAATGGTGCATAAAATGTGCGTACCAGGCATAGACTTTATTAAACTTTTTGATTTCTTTTTAAATATGTTCAAAAAACAGATGATGCGAAGTTGTGAGAAGCATACCACTTGTATGAAATGGAGATAAACTAAAATTAGCCTGATTGCTACTGGGCTGCAGTTATGGGTGTGATGAAGCCTTCAAGTAGTCAAACCAGTCTTTGTATGTCGCAGAGAGATGCTGCAACAGCAGAAATGTGAAGCCTTTTCCAGAGAAGTGAGTGTTTTTTCTCCAGGGTGATGCTTACTCCATCTCACAGCATCTCTGTGCATTCTTCTTTCCTTATTGTAATCTTGCCTCTGTTGACTGAACATTAACAAATGAAATCACTCATATCAGAGAATAAGAACCTAATTAGTAAAAATTTGCAAAAATATGTGAGGTAACCACTATCCCCTTATGAATTTCTGGCCTTGAATGTGTGACATGAGGCTCAGCCTCATCCATCACCTTTCCTTCTCCTCTACATGACCATTATTTCCTTACCTGATTAGATCAATGTGGACTACTTTGCTTTTTAAATTCCAGTATCTTGTTTTTTTAAATGAAAACAGTAGTGAAATATTTTATTTTGTGCTGCCAACAATGTCATTTGCCCCTCATCTACCTTTTGTTCTATGTTTCTATTACCTTTCATGTCTGATTATTCTTTCTCTCTATTTACTGGAAAGTGTCTGAGCCAATCCTCAGATGCTCAAGCCCAACTGGCTGGATTTTGGGGGGGGGAGAATCACATACCTACCTTAAAGAGGCTGACAGACTCTTTCTGACTCCCTTTTTGTCCACCTGTCTTTCTCTCTTTAATCTCTGTAAGCTCCCCAGGAGCTCTTTTGATCTCAGCACTGCTCCTCACCGGAGAGCTGTGTGCTCAGGGCCTCATGTGTCTGTTTGCTTGGATAAAGAGATTTAGGCTGCTTTTAATGGAAAGTGACCACTGCTTAAATGGATGCTGAGATAATATGTTAAGTCATTGTAGTTTTGTGTATCATCATTACTGGCACTAAACTCGTTTCTAATTTAGGGAATAGATTTAGCTTTTTACATTTGAATTTGCATCTTAATGATTTCTAACTTCTTCATAGAAGAAAAAGTAGAAAAACAAAAAGATACTGGGAGGCTTCACAAACCCTTTAGAGGAGGTGTTTCTGTACCTTTTTTGTGGGTTAACATAATAGTTTTAAAATACTGTAACTTATTCTTACCTCACACCATGATTTGTCAGTTACCTGAAATAAATACCAGACCATATCTTGAATATGTCAAGATATCCCTTCGACAGCTTTCTCGCCGACACTGGCCCTCCCCGTCTTCAGGTACGGCTGCTGTCCTGATGGAAAGGATCTGAGATTGGTGTCAAGACGATGTGCGGCCTTTTTGTCAAAATGACGCTTGTGTGCAAGACTGCATGACTAGAAATCACTTTCATTGGCCCTACAAGGCCAAAGTTTGATTGATTCTCTGTCTCGCCTGTTTCTTTGTTTACCCAGGGTCCTCCTCTTTACCACATATTAGATTGCATTCTTTAAATGACTGTGAGGTAAAGGCACAACACATTTATGTATGTTCTCTGAGCTCTGTTATGAACTGACTGTATGTTAAAACAAAATTGATGCTGGTAACAGTTCCAAGTGAGGGAAGAATCTGACATGTATATCTTGTTTTAAGAAAAAAGTACGTTGAACATTGTTGTGAATTCAATAACCAGTAACAGAAATGCATTTTTCAGGAATGACTGTGACCAAAAATCGTGTATTTGTATAATAGTGCTGTATCATTGGGTAAATGATTTGAGCCTGGCTGTTTATCAACACTTGTTGGAATAATTTATTTTACATAGATAAACATGGTCAACACAATTACCTCCCAGACCTCTCCTTACACATGCAAATACATTAAACAGAGGGAAGGGATAATGGATGATGCCAAAATGTAGTCGATTCTAACACTGAGCTGAAACTACCACACATGAATCTGGTAGCTTATGTCATTTAATAGATTTTTAGTTTTTCCTCAGTTTTAGTGGATGAACTAAGCTCTCGAATGAACTGATATTTTTTTTACTTATCATGGTGTAGTGAAGTGTATAGAATAGAGATTATCTTTAAATCTAATTTGTTTCTACTTCAGTTCATTTGAAAAGTTTCTCTTATCAAGCTGTGTGAAACAAATGCCTTCTCAAGCATAAACTGAATTATATGGTCATTCAAATGTAATCTGAATTAGTGCTGGGCGCTTTGACCAAAAATTGATATCACGTTTTTTCAAAATCATATCGATTTCACTATATATCGGTTTGTCTATGAGTGACATCTGACTCGCCTTTTCTCCCGCAGTGCTAACTTTCCCTGCAGACGTGGAGGACACAGATCATAGTTTCATGCTTTCATTATATTCTAGGACGTGCTTGTGGCTGAGGTGGTGAAGCAAACTGCCTGTGTTGCCTTCTGCGGCTACAAATTTAGCCGACAACATTTTGCAGAATGTTGTTGTTTGATCAACGTCAGATTTTTTTGAAAGCCGAAGAACTTCCACACAACAGACACGGCTCCTCTTTTCGGTACAAGCTCTTCCATTTCATTAATTGTGAATAATTAATCATTTCACAATGAGATTCCTACGCTCAACAGACTGCACTCTTTTTGATGCAACTTGAAAACAGCCTCCTCTCAAACAACGTACGGCGGTGCGACGTTCTGCCGCTCTGCGTTCCCAACGTTTTGTACGCTTAACACCGGTATTGGGGTTTATTCATATAAAAAAAACAACACCGCTATTCAGTATGAACAAGTTTACCGCCCAGCACTAATCTGAATGTAAACATACAATTGATCATTTATAACATGTTCTGAAGCTGTGCTTTATTCTGATGTCTGACTAACATTAGAAATTAGTTTGACAGAAAAACCATCTTTTTTGTGTTTCAAGATAAAATCCCAAAATTTTGCTTTTACAATTGGTTTTATTTAGCAAATACCTGGTAATGTCTCCCTTCCAGCTGCCTTCAAAGCCTCCATCCATGATTTAGCAGTGGAGGAAGTTGGGCAAAACCTGCATAAACGGCATCCTAACCCATTGTTTTCATGGTGACTGTTTGCTTGTGCAATTAGAAGCAGTTGAATAAGTGGACTCTTGAGGATTATGCCATCAATCTCCACTTCTTTCCATCTCCACAGACTTTATCCCTAAGTGAACTTTTCATTCAAAAGCACAGATTATCTATGCAGACTAGGGCTGCACAATTAATCGAATTTTGATCGTGATCACGATTTTGGTGGCCACGATTAAATGAGCCTGATC
>JAPMNP010720624.1:0-10942 GCA_029874935.1 Atherina boyeri | reverse complement strand
TATATATATATATATATACAGTCATGGAAAAAAACTTTGATAAACTTGTTGAAAATCCTTTAAATTCTTTAATTTTTTTCCTACAATGAATGACAATAGTTATTTTCTCACAGTAGGCTATCTATTAAAAATATTAAATACACAATATAAGTAAAGCGTCTAATCTGTCTGGAATATGTTGTCTTCGCTGATTATATATAGTTTCTTTTGTCCTGGGGAGAATTTTCAGCAGCTTTCAGGGGTGGTCATGAGAAAATAAAAACGATGGTTTGACATCAACAGGTATTTGGAAATTGCAATATTCCTGCTCATAAAACAATAAAAATTGATTATGTTACAATAGAGTAGGCCTATTTGAAATATAGTCCTTGAAGTGACACTAGACCAAAAACTTAGTCAGCTGGAAATTCTAAATTAAGTCAAAGCAGAACTATCAAAGACAAAGACCATGGCAGTATTGGAAAAAAAAAATTGTTACATACTTAATTACAAATCTCGTTTTCCTTCTCCATCTCATTATCATATCTGTGTCTGGGGTAACCAGGGCCACTGCTCCCCTTTAGGTGCCTTTAGTACAACTGCTTTGTAGTGGCCCACCTCTCTGATCTCTTACTGCTTGTTGTTGATGACATGCTGGAAACCTTCAGATTGTGCTCCATGTTGCCGTAATCTTCTCATTTTCTGCCAATTTCTAAAACGAACAGCCACGTCCTACATCATCGCTTTTCATTTCACTACTAATAATTGCAGCTCTAAAGGTCCTCCTTTCCTTAAGTGAGTACATTTCACCAACAATTATATTGTAGTATGCAAATTCAAGCTCAGAACCTGAAGCAAAAGCTTTAGAATACCAGTAAAACAGCTCTCTGTCCAGTGTTTTGGGCCACAGGGGTCACACATACAAATGTATCTGGAACAGATTAGATACACTTTTTATTTGATTTGTTTTCCAGTACATAATCAGCATAGTCATAAAGAACTGAATGGATGAAGAGTTTAGAAATGGCAGCTTTTTAATTGTTTTTCAGGATCTAAAATATAATTGGACAATCAACTGAAGCTGTTTCAGGCACATCTGTGAGCTATACAAAGTATTTCTTTAATGAAGTGGGTGAAAGGTCTGCAATTTCATGCGAGTGTGGTTTTAATATTCGTAATCTCCTGTTGTGAACCTACATGTGGTTTGTGGAGCTCTCAGTGAAAAAGAAACAGACCACCCTTAGGCTGCTAAACCTAAGCAAATCCATCAGAGAGAGCGCAGGAACACTCAGAGCAGCCAAATCAATACCTTAGTAAATTCTCGGAAAAGACGAAGAACAACATTTGACCTGATCTCAGTAACAGCCTCAGACCTGAAAATCCACCACAGATAACAGAGGTGGATGTTCACAGGATGCACCCCATGGTTTTAGAAAAAATAACCCAAAAAACAAACAACATCCAGCCAAGTGTAGAAGTTTTGGCTGTAACTAAACATTCTGGGAAAACAACCCAGGAGCTTCTTAGCGAAAGAACTGGAATATTTTCCACCAACAGAACAGATCACCTTACAATAGTTCAACCCACTCACACTGCATTTTGCTTCCTGAGGCCAAACAAACAGTTATTATGACCTGCATCACAAGGGAGTGCTGAATATTAATGTTCTAATTATGGGTATAATTACATTAGAGTCCCTGAAAAAAGGCCACACGCGAAAGAAGTAGCCTATCCCAAAAAACTCCCCATCCAATTTAGATGTGACCTTGAAATTTAAGATGAAAATCAGTTTTGATAAACATTTAACCCTATAAAGCCAAACATATCATATTTGATACACAAAGTTTCTGAAACTTTTTGCATCTATGTCCTTTTACATCATTTTATGGTAAAAACTTTGCTCAAAACCCTGTTGTTCACAATCTGATGTACCAGATACCAGGAGGCAGAGGACTACATTTTAATAAAATGTTACATTATCACACAATAATAAATAGTGAATACTGAAAAATGAGTTTTGTTAATCTTTTGTCATATTTTGTTAAAGGACCAAATGACGACTCCAGATTTAAAAAATGAGAATTTGCTTCCATTATTTCTCGGTTTTGTCATTTTAAATGGTTAAAATTATTTTTTTAAAAGGACCCAAGATCAAAGTGTATGAAATGTGCAGATACATCCAAGTCAAAAAATAAACCCCTAGACCCCAGATAGCAGACATGTTTAGGCCAAATCTGGGCTACTTTTGGCACTTATGTCCCAGTTATGGCACTGGCAAGTGTTGTGTGGGCCACATGTGGGCCAGATGTCAGTTCTGGGCCTGGATGGGGAATACAGCGATTATGTGTGGCCAGAAGTGGTCCTAAAACGGGAAAACATCCTTATAGGAATTTCCTTGTGGGTCATACGGATTTGGAAGACACACACATTCAGTCAATCAGTCAAGGCCAAATTTGGCCCAAACAAAAATGCATATTTGGGCCAAATTTGCACAAACTGTTATTTCTAACTGGCATATGTTGTTTGGTTGTTTAACTTCATCTAAGCAAGAAGAAATGTTTTTTAGTCACTAACAAGGCAAAGTGAAGTTATTTCTACAACACATTTCATGCATAAGGCAGACCAATGAGCTGTACATGATCAGAAGGAACAAGCAGGAAAGTGGTCAGTGTACATATTTAAGAAAATATATTCAAAAAGAAAAACTCTTAGTTAAAAAACTATGTTTGATGAAAACATTTTTAGGTTTGATTTTCCAGAACAAAAGTTTGGATCAGACTTCAGGTTTTCTGGTGGTTTTGTTCAGATATCAGGAGCAGAAAAACAAAATGTTTAGTTTGATCTCTTAGGATGGGAAGCAGACCGGACCCAGATGATCTTAGAAATCTTGGGTGGCTGTGGAGACGTTGGCCCCCTCCCAATCGGGTCTGGTGGCAGCCAAAAAATGTTTCAGCCACCTCACAGATCAGTCTGCACCCCTGTTTTCCCCACCATCACGAATCAAGACAAATAGATTACGAGAGGGGAGAAAAAGAGGAATAATAAGTAAAATAATGTTTTAATTGACTAATATATTATAAGACTGTGTGTATCTGTATGCAGGTGTGTGTGTGTGCATTCATTCATAACAAGCGCAGCCACTGCTACTATTATTTATAAATTGCTAATAATCTTATTGGTATGGACATCAGGATTGGCTCCAATCTGGCCAATTTCAATGTTTTGTAGATTCATAGAGCTTTTTAGAATGACAAAAACTATGATAATAGAGCATATACTTAGTATCTGTTTTAATGCTGTTATTATTAGTGTCACCTATCATTATTATTATTATTATCATCATTTTTACTATCAGCATTATTGTTATTCATCCATCCATTATCTATACCGCTTTCAGGGTTATGGAGGGCTGGAACCTATCCCAGCTATTAGCAGCCGAGAGGCAGGGTACACCCTGGACAGGTCGCCAGTCTGTCACAGGGCTATTATTATTATTGTTGTTGTTGTTGTTGTTGTTGTTGTTGTTACAGATATGTAATTACTAATATTGTTATTTTCATCAGCATGGGGATACCCCCAGTACCTCTGTTATTGAAACATAATACACACAGTATTATCTTATCACTTTATTTCATCTATATTTCGTACATCCAGCTAAGAATTAACTGTTTATTTGACCAAATCAGCCAGTAGCTGTGTGCCTTTAAAAAGACCATAAACTTTGTTTTCTGAGTATTTAAAACCAGTTTAAAGCTCTGTAGTGTAGTTTGTAATTATTTAAATGCAGCTTGAAGTTTTTGCATCGCACATGATGTCGATGGAGCATGGGTATATATGATTGTGTCATCTGCATATAGATGTATTTTTGTGCTTGAGTGTCATTACTAAGATCGATTATGGAAATAGAAATTAAAATAATTCCCAAGTTGTATCCCTGAGGGACACCTATAATTATCTTAAGAAATTCGATTTGTGACCTCTGCAAAGACAAACTGTATACAGTCTAATAAATAGTTTTGGAACCAATTAACAGCGTTGGGACTGAAACCAATTGACTTTAGCTTAAGCAGCAGTAGTCCATGGTCAACAGAATCAAATGCCTGTTAAAATAACATATTTTTAGTTTGGGTTTTTACAGTGGACTGAGCAGCACAGTAGTATGCGGTAGAACAGTCACTTCACACCCAGAAGGTTCCAGATTTGTATTATGGTTGCTTCTTTCACCGGTTTCTACACAATATTTATGACTGAAACCGTCACACCGTGGGTACAGAAAAATTTCCCCGGAGACCAATAATGACCTGAGATGCTTTTATGTCTAAAAGTAAGAGCTGGTGTAGTATTACATTAATTACAGGGGCTGTCAAACATATCAGATGTGATTTTAAAAATATTGCAGAATACTCAGATCACTAGGACAACAGTGGCAACTAAAAGCTGATAACTTTCTGTAAACACTGGTCTGGTGGTTCTGGCAAAGAAAATGATTCATAGCTTAACACAAATCCTACAAGTAGGTGGATCAGACTGGACTGAAGAGACAGAAAGATCCCATTTTTTACATTAACTAAAAGAACAAATAAAACATGTAAGTTATGACAAATGTTAACATNAGCTGGCAATATGTCAGTCTCCAAGTTTGAGCCATGTGGGCTTAAGTGTAGAGGAAAACCCTCCCCAGCTGTAAACTGGTGGTGACTGACCCAAGGTTTACACAGTTCAAAGGAAGCAGCTATAATCGGCTCATTTTACATCCCATCTGCGTTTTCCTCCAGTCCAGAAATGTTTGCATCTGGTGTGTGTTGATGCAGTTTTTAATGAAGATAACAGATTCATTATGGAGTTTAGAAGTTTGCTCTGCTTTATATCACACTTCCTGTTAGTCTCAACTTGGCAACAGGAGGCTGGTAAGTAAGGAGGCCAAGAGGTCTACTGATTAGAGAAAGGAAAAAGAAAAGAAGATGGCTGACTGCTGCTATTTCTTAACCATTTATTTATGAAGCACTTTAAGAACAGGGAGGATGAACAAAGTGCTGCACAATCAAATCGAATCATATAACAGACAAACAGGTCGAAGGTGAAAGACATTAAAATCACAAATAGTAAAAATAATGATGAAGCAAAAGTGATAAGTAATGGTCATAGGCCAGGGGGTAAAAATTAATTTATAAGACTTAAAATTAGAGAGTGAAGGAAGCTGGCAATACAAGATGGTACTGTAGGTCATTCCAAAGTTAAAGAACTGCAGCGGTAAAAGCTCTGTCACCTCTGAGTTTGCATCGGGTTTTTGGAACACATCAAAGCCTCTGGACTGCTGATCTGAGAGAAATCAGGCTGTGAAGCAGCTGTTTGTGAGCAATCCCTTTCTGATTCCAGTTTCATTTCCCAACTGCATTGACATGCCTATCAAGTCTCAGACTCGGGTCCAATTTCATTCCAATGTTCATTATCTTTCAGCTGCAACAAGTTATTTAACCCCAACTGGTGCAATGAGTAGCTTCTCATTTCTTAAACAAGCATGTAGAAAGACACTGTCGTGGGCCAAATGCCCAAGTAACAAAACATGGATCCAAGGAATGAAAAAGACCAAGTTTATAGATTTTATCTAACAGATTGGTGGAACGGGCGACTAGGGGAACACTGAAGGTGGACCAGAGGGAAGTCTGAGCTTAAATGGCATCACTGGGAGAGAGAAACAAGTGAATTCCCTCAGGTGAAGGATCCGGGATAGCCAACAGTGTGAGACTGGACTGAATTGATTGAGGAGCTTACTTTTTAAGTGCGAGAAGCCCTTCGGGGAGTGGGAGGTAAGGCTGCTTATTATTTCCAGGTGGGCACAGAAAGTATGACCAGTAGAGGGTAAGCAGGCTCACTGGCAAGGAGGAGAGGATCCAGAATGCATGAGCAGGTAGGTATGCTGCAGGCGGGGACAGCATGTCACCGAGACGAACTGAAGCTAGTGTCTCTATGCAGCCAGTGATGATGAGGTAGATGTGAAACAATGGCTGAAAGACAGCAAACTCTGATTCTGCCCAGAAGAGGGAGCCTGCTCACACCTCCTAAGGCCTCAGCAATGATGGAGAAACAGCAGCCAGAGCCAGACTGTGATAGATACATCCTGTGGTTCTGGAAAAGATCTTAGTCTGTTCAACAAGGGTTGGTCAAATAGTTGTTACTTTGCTGTTGTTCATTCTATCAGATAAACTGTATTTTTATGTCTAGAACATGTTGTTTACACACTGAAACTATGATGGAAGGTGGATTATTGCTGATCTGAGGTCGAAATGGATACAATTTCCAGGCAACTGGTTTCCTCCCACAGGGAGGTTTACAGCTAGAGATCACCGAGGAGACATGAGGTTATGTTAAGACGTTTTAGTTTGTATGATTGAAAAATGGACATGCTATCATAATATTTTTTCAATTTCTTTTTACCGCTTATTAGAATCATTACAAACCTTTTTTTATGTGATTTGAATCATTGATCAACCAAATGAATAGATCATGTAAAATAAGAATCATTGGGTAATTTCAACTAAGCTATTACTAAGCTCCAAAGTAAGAGTAAACATACAATGCAATGTTGCATACATTGAATTACCTCTGATTTGTTGTTAATCAAAGTCAACAGCATTGTGTGCCACCCCACCCCCCGCCCCATCTTTAAGTACTCATCTTGATTCAATATGACTACATCACTCTAGATGTACTGATATTGATGAGATGAATACACAACTGTTTTCTTCTCTCCACAGAACGCAGAAGAGGGGGAGATGAGGAGGATGCATGGAGGACCAAGTGAAAGGCAATGTGTTATTAAAAGAACTACGACTGAATACTGATCAGCTCAGAATAAGTTGGCAAGATCATTACATGAAAGCACAACCGAGGAGATGAAGACAACAGATCAAAATAGACAACACGTCTTCCTCGCTGAGTTAACTTTTAATGTTTATCTTGGTGACACCTCCCCTTCCTCCTAGCTGATGAAGGAAGAGGCGGGGGTCCAGCATCAAACCTCAGAGCCCCATTTAAACCCCGACTGTACAGTTTCAATGTGATCAACATCTTTCAAAGTTTCTCAACAGTTTTTCTTCATTTGTGAAAACTAAAAACAATCCTTCAGACAGTTTTCCTGCTTTAAACCCATTCATTCAGTATAACTATGTCGTTACTGACTCCACCACTAGATGGCGCCAACATCAAAGCTTTCTACATTATTCTGTAAACGTAAAAGCTGTTGTCATAACCGTCCAGCTCCGGACCGGTATTGTCCTGGACCCCCCCCAGAATCACTTTAGGACTGTGAGGCAGTTTTTTTTCTTCTCTTCTTCAATCCATCCAAACACCCCAACCACCCTCACTACCACCGCTTCAGTTGGAGGTCAAAAACACCAAATATGAATTATTTAAGTTAGATGAATCCTTTAAATGCCAGTTTGATGACAAAATGTTACTATTTAAAAAAACTATTTGATCAAACTTGCATTAAGAAGGTTGAAATAATTATAATGACGTGTTTGGTCATATTTATAAGGACTGAAGTTGATTGGAATATTTAAACAAAAACACTGAAAAATAAAAATCTGTAGATTTTTTATTGCAGTATTTGGGAAATAACTTTTATTCCCAGTAATGACCTGAAAACACCACAAGGTTAATGGTGTATTCATACAATCTAATCGAAATTGATCAATATTCATTGCAGAGTTGGTCAAATTGCCATAAAAGCCCATAAAAAAAAGAAGAGAGAAATAGAGAAAAAAAAGCTCTCAACCTTAGATTACTGAGAACGAAATTATGATCAAAGGAAATCAGGAAGAAGTCTCATCAGTAACATGTTTTCCTGTCCATCAGCGTTTTTCCTCACATTCAAGACCTCCTGTGGGGGGTGTTGTAGTTGTAGATGGAATTTAGGAGGCTTAAATAATTATTTATTCACCTCAGACATGACAGCAATAAGCAGCCAGTTTTTCCACAGTCAGTCACTTTAATGTGGGCAGGATCTGCTCGTACAGGTCAGTCAGTTCCAGCTCTTGGAAAACAGCAGCCAGCTCTGGTAATGAGAGGTAGTTCTTCACTACAAAACCCTGGCGCCTAAAAAGAAGCATACAGGAAAACCATGAAGACTGTGTTATCACTACTGTGTGATCCCATGATTACTACATAGTTAAATAAGTCGAGACACATAAGTGTAACATCAGTGATGTGTACCTATCCTGAGAGGAGGGGGGAGAGGGGGCTTCTATAAGAACTGACATCATCCTTTCTTTACATTTCTTGCCCGATGAGTCCACATCCACCTTAGCCGTCTTTAACCGGCGACAAAACTCCTGATGACAGATTATCACAGTCAGCGGATACAGTGACATGATGGAGAGACGATGTCGTTCCTGATAAAACCTAAACAAGTCTCAGATTTGAACCCTTTCATGCATGATTCTTTTAAATAAAATAGTACCACATTATATCCTACATAAAATATTTTAATGCTACAGAAATGTACCCTTATGCTTTTTTATTCAGTAAACCTCTTTCACTTTTTTATTTACTCATCTATTCCATAAAATACAGATGCATAATTTCCCTTTCCTGTTTATCTCTGAGTTGAACTTGGTGATTACAATATATGTATGTATATTAAATCATATGATATAATAAGCTATTTTTCTGTCAGTGGCAGTGTATTAGATGACTCATTAATGTCCAATGGAATGGCTTATTTGCAAATATACCATCCTCACCCAAGCATTTAATGGAAAACAGCTTCTAAAGAGGTGACCACTCTGCATGAAAGGGTTAAATGAGGTGGAGTTTCCATTAAATTCCATTAAATCAGCTGCCATATCGATGCAAAGTGACTTACAATTGATTGTAGGCCCTTCTTGTTCACATCAAGATACATTTGTTCATCTCAGCTTGAGTCAAGCAGGTCTGGCAAATGGTTTGATCTTCTTTTTAAAAGAAAAATGTTTTCTGCTGGCTCTCAACTTGTAGAAAAATAGCCCAAAGTGGAAATAGTTCAGAGGAAAATTACAATTCCAAGATCTGAGTATCTTATTGAAACCTTCTGTTGTCTGGAAAGCCAAGACACTATCACAAACAGGATTATTTTACTATTTTCTTTCCACTTTCTGTGTTATAACAGCAGCACGGTCTGTAAACATGATGCGTGAAACATAAAGGGATGTACCTTAACGTCACGTCTCGCTCCCTGCAGAACAATTAGAATATTGTGTCCTAATAAAAATCTCCCAGTCAGCTGTAGCTGCTGGCTCCAGCGCTCCAGGAGTCCAGTGTAATGGTTTTGGGATCGGATGTGGTCCAGTAATAGCACTGCAGTCCAACCCTCCTCTTTTTCCCTGTCTTTCACTGCCTCTTCACCTCCCTTGTGGTTTTCTGTCAGCTCTAAACACTGCTGCTAGGAACAGAACAGATTGAGAGAACTAATATCAGCGTTGTTTTCTCATCATTTATTAGTGTAGCTAATAAGTCATAACTAATAAGTGTAGCTGTTACCTGTAAGTACTCAACCAGCTGGTGGACCATTGGCTCTGGGGTCAGGTCTGCAGCTCGGCCCAGGAGCTTCTGTCTGATGCTGTGACACTGAGTCCTGGAAAGATCCATGGAAGAGACGGAGATGTCCGGGGGGCAGGACGGATAGCTGGGCTGCAGATGGAACAGCAGACTCACGCTCAGCCCTCTTTCTCCTTCACCAGTGCAGTTGATTTGGACCACGAGTCCATCCTGCGCTACAAGGCAAACAGAGATATCAGTGACACCACCTGAGATACAGAGATGGTTTCTCACTTCTGTTGTGGGAAAAAAAACAGACGTCTGTGGCAAGGTATCTGCACATTTATTTTGGACAATATCTATGACATATTTGAGCTTTATTTCAAAGATTTTTTATTTAGGTTCACAAACTGTCAATAAAAAGAGTTGGATTACCTTTTTTTTTTTAAATGTAACTTTATGTTGTTATTGGCCAAATTTTGACATCTATAAATGCAAAATAATCAAGCTCAAACTCCCAAATGCTTCCTGTATAAAAATAAGCATTTACATTTCTACTCTGTATTCCTTGAACAATAGAAAAGCCATTAAAAGAAAAAGTGTAGGTTATGCTCTAAATCAAGTTTTCTAAATATTTGAAAATACTTGTTGATCTAATGATCTTAACTGTTTTATTGAGTGTAAAACCCCTGGTGATAATCAATTATGTGTTCTCTGATCAATCATTTGTTACTTTTCTTATTTGTTATTTGTTTGTTTTTGTAAGTTGTGAACGTTAATGCAAATAAAAAATAAAACAAAAAGTCAAACCCCTGAGCTATCGGTGGTGCCTCATTTTTTCTAGTGATTTTTAACCACCAATCTATATACAGTCACTGTTTCTAACCCCTACCCAAATAATGTTTATTCTACATACACACATTTTCAGTCAGAGAAGAACATACCAGACTGCCGAACCAACTCGAACTCTCCCTCTCGGCAGTAAATTGAGGACAAAACAGAAACTTCCTCAAAAGCAGCTTCAGACATTATCTATCTATCTATAACTCCGTGTAATATAGTTCATTCTGATTCATTGATTTATTACTCGTTGACAACAGATTTGCACTAAATTGACATGTCCACCTCTCCTTATCTTCCGGGTAACACTATGTAATGAAATAACCAGTTCCGCCCTCAACATGGCACGGAACTGTTTTAATATATATAGTCTATGGTTTTAAATTGCCTTGTATTTACCTCGTCTTTTCTTAAATTTAGTTGGCAGCGTAAATTAACGCACTTCTCTCTATCAATACTCAGAAATAACCCATGATAGGTGAAGAAGATGAGGACCAAGTCGTTCTTAGTAGTAGGCCTAGTACCTGGCAGATCGATAATGGCCGGGTTTCTCAGATTGACTTAAGTAGTACTTAGCGCTAAGTACTTCTTTCGAGCCTTCTTGCGC
>JAPMNP010720621.1:0-10583 GCA_029874935.1 Atherina boyeri | reverse complement strand
AATGTTGACAATGATTACTTTTACCTTGTCTATGAATTAAAATACACTTTCCCTCATTTACTGTGGAGCATAGCCTGATAGTTTGTTTTTTAAATGAAATTGTTGTTCGTCAGGTCGAGGTGTTTTAGGCATGCTAGAAAACCCTGCTAAACAGGTTGGAAGTTGCGATTAGCCGACTGCATAAAAAACAGTACTTATTAATTATACGTGGCTTTTATTTTTTTCTTTTACTTACTGGAGAATGTGACATGATCGGCTCGATGATTATTGATGTGTTACTTGATGTTGATGTGCGTTTGTGTGTGCTGGGGGTTGGATTTGGTGGAGGGGGAGTGGTTTTGAATCGGTGCTACTGCTAAGCTAACCTGAATCCTTTACTGCATCTTTAAGCACAATTTGGTTATAGGTCAAATGATAAAAGAGAGCCCAATAACTTCAATAAGGTGATTTGTTTGATTTGTATAAAAACGGTGGCAGTAAAATGTCATCAGTCTAGAAATTGTCCAAAGATCCACAAGCTAACCCAATTTGACAGGGAAGGAAAGGGCTGTAACCACAGTTTGGGCTTACAGTATCTGTGGAAATTCTGCTTAGAAAAAGAAGAAAACTTAAGAAAGATGTTATTTTTATTAACAATCATTCAACGTAACCAAATAATGTCCAATTATTCAATCCAATCTATTTTTCTTTTAAGAAGTATGTGTATGACTTAACTGTTAATTAGCTGATAAGCGGGCATAAAATGGCCAGAAAAATAAATAAATGGTTGATCTCAACAAATTGTATGATAAGTTATCAAATACAATTTTATAACCATAACAACCTCAGTCAGTCAGTCTGTGCCCAATAGTCAGACAGCAATCCTGACAAAAAAATTTGCATCTACATCTTTTATATGCACTTTAAAGTACTGCATGAAAAAGACCTGATTGAAAGAGCAAAATTCAATTTTGCTGATGGTTTTTTACCATTTTTTAAAAAAAAGTTCAGATATATTCTGATGCAGCAAATATTTAATTTGCATTAATAAATTATCACATAAACGAAAATCTCTCTCTGCTTCTGGCAACTAAACAAGGTTAATACTCACTGGCATGGAAGAATAATCACAAGGTACCTGTTTGATCAGAATTCTTTAAGATATCTTTTTATATCTCTTGTAAGTAATCTGTCTTCTTTTTTTTTCTTTCTCTTTTTCTTTACTCTTTTGCCTCGAGGAGTTTTTTTGGCTACTGGTCTCAGTTTTTACAGCCATGTTTAACATGGTCTATATGGCCTAATTCTGATGACGCTATTTAGACTTTATATTCAGTGACATTTAGAAACTTCACATCAAATTTGTTTGGCAGCTAGACAGAATAACAGCTTACAACCATGCTTTTAGCGAGACCCTTTCGCCTCATTTTACATGTGACTGTCATTGCAAAGCCCCCAGCAGGTAAGTTTTAAACTTGTTCATCTATTCATCTGTCATTGTCAGAAATAAACAGCATCAACTTAGCCATGTCATTAAAATGTATGCTCCAGGCACACATTCATGCTCTATGACAATAAAAGACAGTTTTCCTTATTCAGATATACTGCTCAGCTTGAGACTGAAAGCCTCCATAATGAAAGGAAACATGCAGCAGTCATTATGTCCAAATGTTATCCAGTCAGAAATCACATCTACTGTAGGAAACATACAAAAACATGATCTTGTATAAAATATACTGCGTCCATGTCATCTCATTTACCAGGGCTGGGTATCGATTCAAATTTTAAGAATAGATTTGATTCCGATTCTCAAGATCTTGAATTGATTATCATTATTCGATTCGATCCGATTAAATTTTTCCCAGATGTTTATTGACTTTAAATGGTGTTTCATGCGTGAATTCAATGATCCAGAAAGTTCACGGAGAAAATGAAGGCCTATTTAAAAAGAAATTGAAAAAAAATCGATCCTCTGAGTTACAAATCGATCTATACAAATTAATATAAAAATCAATTCAGAATCGAAATATCGATTTTTCAACACCGGCCTATCATCCACGCAGGTTAAAATTGCAGATTTGAGAAGTTTTGGACAGTCTTCGGATGCTTCACGTTTACTGCTTATCATCTTAATTCATTGAAATTTGCTAAACTATCCTGTCTGTAGTGACATGAGCAGCAGAGCAAGAGACCAGCAGGGAATAATGTGATTCACAGATCCATTTTCATTTTCCGAGCTTTTCACTGTCACAGGGCAGAGCAATCTAGCTCAGCATTCAATTGGGTGAGAGGCAAGGTTCCCTGTGCACAGGTCAGAAGTCTTTGCTAATAAAGTCACTCTCACCTTCACACAGGCAGAATAATTTCCAATCCAGCTAAAGTGCACGTCCTCTATCTGTGCGTGAGCTTATTTTGCAGTGGTTGCCGCTACATGTACACACACGTCTGGTATCCTGTTATATCTTCTCTATGGTGCACACAAATACACATAAAAGTGATATTTTCTGTCCACAACACGTTCCTAAATAATTCACTGTTTATGGATGAGGAAAAAAGGTAATCTAAACGAATCTTATCGCACTGCTCACGGAAAAAATAAATAGCTTTATTTATGACTTTAACAATATCACTGCAGTAACCATTTAGTGTAATATTTATTGCTCTTATGTTTCTCTCTTATTGAAATTCATGATGCAGCAAAGTTGAAAAGTGGAAAGTGTTTTATGCCTCTCGAGGCCTATGTGTTATTTACCTGTTTCCTCCAGTGTTCAGTGCTTTGAGTGCACCACTCCTTCTTTTTGTCACTTTGGTCCTCACTAGCCCTAGAAAGCAAATTCAAAGAGTAGCACTACTTTAATTGCTTCAGTCCTTTGGAGGCTACTGCTTTGATCTTTTTTGGTAATTATGCCATTTCTTGAACTTTTTCATGCATCTTGAGCACTAAATAACTTTACTTGCCTTGAGAGAAACATCTATCTCACTCTGTCACTGTTAACAACTTAATTGGTACTCATTTTCTTGCTCTTTTTTTTTTTACCGGTACTTATCTGCATTTGGGTCCAATACTCCAAGAATTAACACTTTTTTTTATGTTTGTTTGTTTGTTTCTGATACTTTTCATCCAAAGTTTGTCATGGGTTGTATTACTTTATGCTCAAATACCTTTTTTATCTGAAAATAAAATGTGACTACCAAAACGACCCAAATATTACAACCACGGATCATGCTTAAGCCATTTCCACAAATAAACACCGGGCAATTTCAGAAAAATGTGCAGACAAATTGGTCTTGACTTTTTTCCTGTAGTTGTTATTCACACATTCTCTTTCAATTCTCACAACTGAAAATAGTGTGTGAGGCAGTGTTTGTCTGGCGCACACCTGAGACAGGATGTGACACAAAAAAATGACACTGCACAAAAAAAATCGCTGTTTTGTTTGTAAGATTTGGAGAGCTGAAGATGGCTCCACAATGTCAGTATTTGTCTCGATATCAGAGCAGAAAGAAACATGCATATCAGCACAGCAGAATAGAGAACAAAGGAATAACTTTTAACAGCATTCATGGTCGCTAACTTGCAGTAAAAAATCTTGAGGATTAGCTGCTACATCGTCTTTCCTGAGATTTTTCTCAAAGGCTAGGTGGAAGCATCCCTGCAAGACGTCTGAAGCAAGTGCTGCAGACATTTGATGGACATATTGATAGATATGTTGACATCAGTGTAAATCACTGATATGGCAACTTTGTTTCCTATAAAAATAAACTTGAAAAATATGCATTTAGTCATTCTAAAAAAGAACAAAAAATCATCTCATGGTTTGTCCAGCACAGCAGTTTCTGACTAAAATGTAACAAATAAAGTCTACTCTGCCAAAACAGCAAAGCTTTTTAGCAAGTTGAGCAATAAACTACAAGAAAGTTAATTTCCCCCTTTCCATAGAACTAATATGGTGTACCAAAAGTATAAATGATGTCAGTCAAAAATCTGGATACGCCTACTTATTCAAACTGAATAGGTAGAAAAGTTCCAACACTTACGTTTATAGTCAGGAATTCTACAAATCTTAGTTACAAATCTTACCAAAGCTTATAAGTTGGCTAAAAGTCCATGTTGTCATCCTCAACCTTTATAATATGAATATGTCATCTTGGTTTGTGTATTTATTTATAACGTACATGGTACTGAAAATAATGAATGCCTCAAGCAATCAAGTGCAGATTCCAGCCAGCGTATCTTTTATGGTGGTCATGATTCAGCCAGTTGGCTAGTCATCAAGTTAGTTATAAGCTCATACTAGTGCTTTCAGAATGACACACAGCTTAATTGTGTTGCTAAAATTGGGTACCTATGTGGAAATATTTCAGGGAAGCCAAAATATTTATAATGGCTCATTAGAGGAATCAGAGAGAAACAGAATGGAAAACCTTCTCCCTACAGCATTTGGTCCACCTGCAGATTCAGAGCATGCCAAAACAATATCTGATGCTTTACGAAAGGGATCTGAGCATATGCTTCCACACATTGCCTCAGCACCGCTACAGTATATCATCATGTCTTCATCTTGGTCAGTCTGTCGTGGCTACTTGACTAAGGCATTCAGAAAACCTGAACACTATGCTGACAGTAGTGTTATTGCATCATCTGTTCAACCAATGACATTGACTGCCATTATGGTTTTTTATGCATAAACTGGACCTTTCAGCACCTTTTCATAACTGGTACAGTGTATAACTAATTTGGGTTTTCATTACCAAAAATCAAGTATTGCTTTCTTAAATACATATTTTACTGAAGTCTGCAGAAGTTATACCGCACACAGATGTAGACCCTGTTTTTTCTCCCGGGTATTTCTTTTTCTTTTCTTGGATATTTTTTCCCCCCTTTCACAGGGCAAAGAATATCCATGGTTGTCCATTTAAATTGAAAACGGCAAGTTGAATGATCCATGGCTGTCTTTGCTTGTTTCTCCTCCTCCCCTGACAACACATTCACAGCTAAAATGCATAAAGCTAACAAGTTTGTCCCCTTTTGGTTACCGTATTCAAAGATGGCGATGCAACATGGCAGCTTCCCATGGGGTGCCCCACCCCCTATGTATCTATAAACAACTTATTCTAAGACACTAGAACACTTTCATGAGAATGTGATTGTGATTAGACTTCGGTAAAATACGTAATCATGAAAGCGAATTTTGCTAATAAAAAGCTAAATTAATTACACACTGTACCTTTAACCAAAACAGTGAATGGCAACAAGGAAGTATAAAAACACTAGCTTTATGTCGGTCCTTAACTGGCATCCTCCTGCTGACACTCGGTGTATTAGTGCATCCACTGCCCCCCTTTCCCACTTATGTAGACTTAGTGGTTTTCTCAAACGAGTACTTTAAAAAGACTTTAGTTTCATTTTACAAAATGAAAAGGTGATAACAGCCCACTAAAAGGCAGAGAAGGGCATCTAGCTTATATGTATGGGGAAAATGTGCAGTGATAACACCTGTACAAATATATCACAGAAACATGGTGCTGAGAACAGATAGGCTTTAGGGCTGGGAAGAAATAATTGACATTTGGCTAATCTGCCTCATGATGCTCCATCACTGATTTCCGGTCTTTTTCTATCCTACATTAAACAAGAAAAGTCAGTAAATGTATGTGTACTTGTTCAGTTTGTCGCACAAAAATATGCAAGACTTCAACATCAATAAGGAAAACTCTGAACAGTGATTTTTATATACTATCCACACCATATAGTGTGCATCAAGAAGACCACAGTAATATTTGAAGAAAACACCTCCTGGAAATGTCAAGCTGCTATGACTCACTGCAAATGGCTATTTTGATATATTGTATATACAACAAAAAGTAGTCAATATATTGCCTTGTGTTGCCTTTTATGCTCCAGAATAAAGATCAATAGCTTGTGTCTCTGTTTTTCTTCCATTCCTGCAGTGGCTGATAGCCTTCTCCTGGTCCCGATTCTATAATGCAAACACATGACATCGGCTGTAGAGCAGCTGCTATAACACAATACAACAGAATGACAGAGCAGAGAGACCCCATTAATCTCACCCCATGGCCTGTATACAGCAACTTAGGAAAAAAAAAACTCTGCATGCATGCCTTTGTGACTATTTTTATGCATTACCTGCTGAGGAGTGAATTTGTTTTGCAGTGGTTTCCTGCCTGCATTTGCATTGCTGGAGATGGAAGTGTTGGAAATAATGCACAATAATGATAATGACCATCTTGTCTGATTTCATTAGGCAAACACATGACAGCAAGAGCTCTGAGCTTCTGTTGTAACATCCTGCAACATACTGACAAGCAAAACAGGTGATCATCTCCATTTATAGCATCACACACAGCCTGATAAAGAAAAAGACATAAATTTATAAGAGTCCCACTGCACACGCTGCTAATTCAAATTACAAATCCAATAAGGCCCAGGGGTATCAACCCTCCTATGAGGAAAACTCATTAACCTTTGTTTTTAGGAGTAATTGCAACTCCTTTATTTTAAAACTTGTATGATGCTGTGTAATTCTTAATATGATTCCCTCAGCCAGTCAAAAAAAAAGAAAGGGATACAACCTTTACTTAAAACATTAATGATGACAAAAGATCCTTGAGATAAATGCTGGTCCTTTTTTATCATACTATAAAAGCTTTATATGACAAATACAGCATGATATTTTATTGCTCTTAGTCATCTGTCTGATTGTGGAACACTGCCAAGACCTTGTGACAGCGGCCATGTTTAAATTTACTGTAAAGTTCAGTAAACAGCTATAAAAAGGTGGAGTACTCTACCATGCATGCATCACTTATGAAAAAGAGGGTGTGTACAGTAGATGTAAGCTGGGAGGCTTTTTAACAGCACTGCAAGCAGCAGTAACACTGTCTACCCTGATGTAAGCACAGCTGGCCAATGCCTACATCTTCCTTTAAGGGAGGTCTTAAAGGGTATTGTGTGGATAAAGAACGAGATGAGAGATGTTTACTTGACTTTAGAGAAAGATATTGACATCTAACTCTAGCTCGATGTAACAGAAGTCCCTATACAGTACCTCCATGCAGGCATCCCCTGAACCCTTGAGTTGTTTTTTCTTCCTCTGAACAGATCTTTCTAGAGATCAGACACTGACCTCTTCAGCCCTGCATTCAGAAATAAGGCTAGTACTATACTACAAACTTGTCACAGATACCGGGTTGAAACAAGAAAAAAAATCACAAGAGCGACTAAGAATTCCAGCTGCGAACATATCCATCATCCGTCCCTCATGGTGAGATAATTATCATGTAGAATCAGTACTTCTGTATCCGTTTATCATCTCAGAGCCCTCTTAGCTGATCCGAATCCAATGTGATTTGCCTCAAACTCACACATGCAGTGCACACATAGAAAGCTTAGGCCTATAACCAATCATCTGGCTGTGTGTTGATTAGTTAACACTAACAAGTTTTTCCTCATCGTCCAAGCTCTGTGGCTCCATAGTAACAAACTGTCCCATCAGTGCCATTTGTCCCCATAGGAGGATTTCAGCAGCTGCTGCTAATTTATCAAAAGTCTTGGTCTCTGCGTCGTGCTGATGCAGACACGCCCGGGCCATTTCCACATGCGCCTCTGTCTGTGGGAATTTAACTCATGTGCCACTGTTTAACCGTCTTCATTACATAGTTGGGAGCCACAACACACAGTGTGGCAAGGCTGCTAGGGCCCATCAGGCTCAGACTGTTAAATAGCACTAATACCGACAATAAGTGCCACACCACGTGAGCACAGAAAACATGGACAAAAATATTATCCAGACAGATCGATGATGAAGATATGACAGACCTTTGCATGCTATCGCATTGCTCTTGGTCATCTCTGAGCTCATGATTGAGACATTTCACCACGGAGATGCCAAACTCCATTTCACGTTTCTCACCAAGTAAAAGAGACTTACCAAAAGTGTAACTAATAGAGCAGACGCCAAAGGGTTGATCCCAGTGCACATGATTTAGCTGGTCTCACGCTTGTCCCACTTGATTTATTCGCCCCAAATTGCAGATGTTGAGAGTTTGTTTATTCCAATTTGACGCGTAAAAAAATTTTTGGGCAGCGTTGTGCCGCAAAATCCAGAGGACGTGGTGAGCGGTATTCTGCCGCTGAAGTGTCATAAACAAGAGGCAATGGGGTAGGCTATATTCAGTTACCTGCGTCGGGATGAAAAAAAAAAACAATAATAACCCCACCTTAAATCCCACAACAATCCGAGTGAGGCTTAAAGGCAGAAAATGTAAAGCTGAAATCCTCAAAATCCCAAAGCTCGGGAGAGTCCGGGGGTTGCGTCCGAGTCGTCTTCAAATGGGTTTCAAGCGTGTGTACGTGGTCCTATCAAGTCTCCCGCGTGCAGGGTTTATAACGCATGAATACGGTGGGTTCAATTTCCGTCAAATCTCTCGCCTCTTGTGAATTGCAGTGATGGTGTCGGGATGGAGAGCTGCAGTCCGGGGCTCTCTCAGTAATCGTAGTTTGCGCTCCTAGAAAAGGAAGAAAAAATGCCTCTGGCGGTTGAAGCTCGGCGTCAAATTCAGTCTTTAAGGAAAGTCTCCATCAACAGCGGTTTTCTTGTTCTAATTACAGCTCCATAACGCAGTTATCACGCCTCCTCAACTAACGTTTGCTTCCCATCACTGTCTGTTTTTGTTGGTTTAACTTCCACTGTCTGAGGCGCAATAAAGGAATCCCACCCATGCGGTGACACCCTGTGTTTTTCCCAGATTATTCTAATACCATGCGTACCCATGCGAGCAATTAGTTTTTCATACACGACTTGGTTTGTCCGACCCCACAAAACAACAGCATGGTCGATTTCTCCGGGTGGGAAGTGGCACGCAGATCTTGCTGTATCCCAGAGAAAAGGCGACCTATGAAAATGCGCTTCTGCTCCTCATGCACGCGTCCACCTGCGTAATACGAGTACGTTATTAAAATAATATAAGCTGTCACGCCATGATGTCTGGAGAGGAGCAGAGCCAAGTGGCCAGTGGACTCATTCCTGGTTATCACGGGAAACGACTGACACCTTTCATGGACAGTGCAGCACTGCAGCAATGTGATGTCATTTGGGCTGCGTTTACAGCAAAAGCACTGCAAAGTGAAGGATCCTTTTTTCTTTTTCTTTTCTTTCTATCTTTCCTTTTTTCTTTTTTTCTTTTTTTCCTTTGGGGGAGAGGATTAAACTTAAACATGAAGGTGGAGTGATACAGAAAGAGGAGGTGCCATGAGGGTGTTTGTGATACTCCGGGATGGGCTGGTAACTCATGGTCCAGCACAATATGATACTGCAACAGTGGACAGGAAGGGAGGGACTAAGGGAGGAGATGGAGGGGGTGCTGCACTTCAAAAATCACATTCATCACTTTGCAGGCAGAAGATGTCTTCTTTGCTTTGTGTTCAGGCTCTTATTTTTCTTATCCTTAGTAAATGGGCTTAATAATGAGGAGAAATACCTTGACCACCCACATGTCTCACACAGCTCCTCACACTTCACTCTCCTTTGTATTCCGCTAAGCATTTCTCTTCCCCCAACAGACACGGGATGTCCAGCCAACAAATATAAGTAAATCAATTAAAATGAATAGGCCTAAGTAGAAAAAAAAAACATGTGGGGGGAAAGCAATGATTGATCTTCTCAGATTTAGAAAGGAAAGTCACCGATCACCCATTTTTCATCATTATACCAACCACTGCAACATGTTGTGAATGTCCTTGTTTGTGTTTATTCATCCCCAACAGTATTGTTATTGAGAGACATAGAAATGGGAGGTATGAAGAAATTCTTAGGGGGGAAGTAAAAAAAAAGTAACTAATTGAGAAAGAACACATAAGATCCAATAAAAAGAATTAAACATAACAGGTCCCAAACGTTAGACCATAATTATAATTGTAAATGATAAGAAATTAAAGTTCCAAAAATAAAACAGTTAATTCTTATACTAAACCACAGCTGCACTTTATGGCCATAAAATGAACACTTTAAAAACAAAATATCATTCTCCCCATCACTGTTTTGTAATGGATCTCTTATTGCAGTAAGAAATGTAAGTTTCATACCATCTTTGTTTCACAACTGCAACACGATGGGGGTCAAAACTGTCTGACACGTTTGTCGTTTGCAGCTTGTTGTAATTAAAATGCATTTCAAAATAGGTGAAGTAGTCCACATTTCATTTTTGTGCACTTGCAAAATCCTGTCCTCCTTTTTAATCACAACCAACCAACTCAGCTGTGACACAACAAACATTCAGAGCAGAGTCATTGAAATGGGTTAAAACCACATCCATTTAGAGTCAAATGCACCCTCAAACTAATTGTATGCCTTTTGAACAGATTTTTCAAGCTGAATGTGCCATAAAAATGTAAGTTTCATTATGAGATTACTCTGAATGAGCATGTGTGTTCATGAGGTGGGTGAGCGCAAAAGACACATGCAGTGAATACTGATGGAAATTGAAAAAGAGCCGTGAAGAAGCCAATTTGCTATTTATAACAGGCTGCCTTCCACGGGGCTAAGCTCCCTCTCACAGTAATGCACTCTAAAAGTGATTGATTAGTC
>JAPMNP010720618.1:0-14370 GCA_029874935.1 Atherina boyeri | reverse complement strand
CAAATCCGTTTTTGAAATGAGAATATCCTGGCTAAATTACGGTTGTCAGTGATAGAAGTATTTGAAATTAACATCACTTTTTAATGTCTTTTAATGTCCTGCAACAACTTAAAATAAAGATGATTCATAATTCTTACATATGGCACCTTTAAATGAAGAACAAAAAAGACAACAAAAGAAAAACAAGATGTCAACATCCACTCTGATCCAGATGTGGCCAGAATTATTCATAGATATCCAGAATAATGACAGAAGAAGCCTCAGTGGCTCTGAAGTCTTTATTAGGATGACAATTCTTTTCAACATATAAAGTCTCAAAACACTGACATTTTTGACAGTTCAATTGTTTTAGATGCTGTTTTTTACAGGGCTATCCTCTGAGGAACTCTTAGTTTTACCTCACCCATCTGAGTTATCAAACAGAAAATGCTATGGCTGCCATTAACTGCTGTGATGTCTCTCAGGGACTTTGCACAACCCATTTAGAATAACAAATAAATACAGATAAAACAATAAAACAAAATAATATAATAAAATAGTAAAACGAGTTACTACTTACATTTTCCACGTTGATGTTTGACTTTGCACTGGTTTCCATGAACTTAATTCCATACTCGAGTGCAAGCTAAAAGAAAATGGGAAAATAATTATTAATTATTATTAGGTCATCTTCCAGTCTTTATCTGTATAGGAGCCTATCTATCACATTATTTTGTGTAATCGTGTAATTTTAATTCAATATCAAATAATATAAATCTATCTTGAGTCCGAACTTGGGCAAAGTCTCACCTTTTCTCCCCTGTCTTTGGACACCTGCCTCTTGTCATTGATATCACATTTGTTGCCAAGGACCATCTTCTCAACATCAGATGATGCATGCTGGATTGACAGGAGATAAATTTTATTATAAAAATACTCCATTCAGATTTTTAGACTCTTAAAAGGAGGTATAAAAAATAGGGACATATATGAACAAGGACATACTTCCTCTATGTTCCTTATCCAGTTCTTGATATTCTCAAAGGATTTCTCGTTGGTAATGTCGTAGACCAGCATAATGCCCTGTAAAAAAACAATAAATCATATATGTTGTGATAAATAGAACTTTAGAGCCTCAGCTTCCTAGAAGAGTATAATTAAGTATTTTTTTTACAGATAATATGCGAGGACCCTCACCATTGCTCCTCTGTAGTAGGCTGTTGTAATTGTTCGGAAGCGCTCCTGACCAGCTGTATCCCTGAAAGTTTGTAAAATATCAAAGTTCAAAGCCAAATATCAGATGTAGTGATTAATCAACATACTGAAAGTCTTCAAACATCTCTTACTGTAGCTTAGTAGAATCAGAAAAAAATCAAGACGGTTTATCTTGAGTAGACTTTGTGTAGAAGACCAAATACAGGTATGATTAACAATTTTTGTTAATTAATTAATGTTAATGTATTTACAGTAATTGATTAACAACTAATAAAGTCAGTACGCTCCTCCTTAGGCTAATAGCTAATGTGTGCCACACCTTCTTTAAAATGAAAGTCTTGACAGAACGCATCCCTCGTGTCACGTTTCCAGCCATTAAAAGATAATAATAATAATCTTACCATATCTGTAACTTTATCTTCTTGCCGTCAAGCTCTATTGTCCTAATCTTGAAATCAATGCCTGCGGGGATAAAGGAGGATCATGAATGTCAATCATAACGTTAGCTTCGAGGCTTCAGTTTAGCCCAGTAACAAACAGATGCTGCTGTGGCAGGAAACCTCCCTGAAAAAAATTATTAAGGATTCAAACTAAACAACAATAACATAAGAAAGGGCGTAAAATGTCCGTGACCGGCAAACAGTAAAACAATGCTTGCGTGGAATAACTATTAAGAGCGACACGCTGGGCTTTCCGGTGCCTTACCAGAATGTAGACGGGCCTAACGGCTAACGCTATTTGGCTAACTGCTAGCATTAGCTGCCATGAAAGCCAACCGGCATGAGTCTGTCAAAGAGCATCAACTTGCCAATTCGTGGATGTATCTGGCAGGATGTAAACAATATTTCTCTTTACCAAACAGCATTGATTATTCAATTATATAAATAAAATCTACAAGAATAATAATTTATTTTTTAATGGCAAAGAGAAACTAATTATCCAGTGTTAAAGCATAACCAGCATTCCAGCAAGTACACGAACCCGCAGAGGTTACCCATCTGCGCATTGTAAACACACAGATCGGCACAGTTTACTTTTCTCTGAACAAAACGTACCTATTGTTGAGATAAATGTTGAGTTGAAGGCGTCCTCTGAAAACCTGAAAAGAACACATGTCTTCCCGACACCAGAGTCACCGATTAACAGTAATTTAAACAAATAGTCGTACGTTTTCGCCATACTTGAGATTGCGGAAATCCCGCCTGGTGAAGAAGGGATGTATAAGAACAGGAATAGCGACCCCCGTTGGTCCGGAATTCACATGCAGTCTAGGACCACCAGGGCGTTTACCAAATGATAGCTTACAACCTGAATAATACAACGTAGATCATATTTACCCAACAAAACTAACTATACTATTTGGCATTAACAACATTAAAACAATACGGTTTATACATGAGCACTTAGGCTACTATAGCCTACTTTGATATATTAAGTGTAGTCTATTTGTAGGCTACTCCTCGGTCAGAAATATTAGCTTTCACAAAACTGTGAGTCAAATTTAGTTTAGTTTTAGAAATATATGTAAATTAACCAACTTGGTATAGTACATATGGATAAAATGTAAATTATTTATCTGGAACAACAAATACCTTTCATATTCTAAATGACAATCACTGATATGTTGCCTATCCTCACACTTATAAGGGCACCTTATAAAATATTTGCTTGCAAAACTTAAAGGTCTGTTGCCTCTGTCTGCAGGAAGCTACTGTAACTTTTCCAAAACTAAATGTTTAAAGCTCCTTTGAGACTAGGTAGTAGTCTTTTTTGCATGTCTGATTTCAGCTGTCCAAAAGTTTTTTAATAAAGACAAGATCCAGTACCCAATAATTTCTTTTAAAGTCATTTTCAGTGCTTTGTGGGATTTTCTTATACCGGATTAAATGTTTTACTCTAAAATGAATAGCCAGTATAATCTTCTATTTTACTTTTTTATATATATATTCATAGTCTCAGGTACTTTGTGCAAGACAGCAGTCCCACAGCATGACAGAATCTCTAACTTTATGTGCCTGTGCATGCATGTGCATTCTTTTTATTATAGGATTAATTTAATCAATCATAATAAAACCGGTACACTGCCTTTAAAAAGAGCATTGCTTCTGTTTTCCCAGTTATAGAATAGTTTCCCAGGAGGGTTGGTTTATTCATGTACTGTACAGTAACTTTTTGCAAAACATATGTGTTAATCGTTGTGCCTTCTTCTCAAAAATGATGTCCTTCTTAAAATGTCTTACAACATATATAGTGATTTTATTATGAATCGTTATCATGTATAGTTCTGCACCGACATATGCAAAGTTGTTGATAACATTTTAAGATGGATCTCTGTTCACTGCATTTAAATGTTATCTTTATTGGTAATTGTAATATTGTTTTAGATGTCTCCATAGATTTCTTGCTGTTAATAAAAAATGTAAACAATCAGACCCATTATACAATGGTTAATTCAGGTCATAAGGCTGCTGAAAATCTGAAAGTGAAACACAGATGAGTGTTATTTGTCCACTTGTTGGGAATTATATCTAAACTAATTAAAAGCCAAATCTGTCATTCACCTTATCAGACCTTCTTCTGTGCAAAGATTTACTCACTTTATGAATGTCTTTGTGCTTTTCAACATAATTTACAATGAATCAGAATCTGAAAAGTCAGGGCCCAATAGATTTTTGAAAGGAAACATAATTCAATAATCAATAGTGTGTTTTTTTTTTTTTGCAATATGATAGTTGTTTAACCCTCAGTCTAACATACATGACATACTCTGAAAAAAGCTGTAGCTCCCATGCTAGCTACAACTTGACCAATTGTTATCTGCCAAGTTTTAACAAATATAAATAGGCCTACACTGTTACTAGAGCATGCAGAAAACACTGCGCATGTTTGTACATGTAAACTAGTTTGTTTGAGCTTTTTTTGTTCCTGTCTCATTTGGACTCTTTTGACAGAAAAAAAAAACACCTGTCATGAAGCCTGTCAGAAATGAGGCGCTATAACCCTTCCTCCTCCTCTTCTTCAACCTCTTCATAGGAAGAAGAGAAGTAGCCAGGTTATCTGTGATATCAGTCTCGCAGGAAACAGCCTGTAAAGAATAAGGCCAGCCGTATGCTATGTTGGTCTTTTTTTTTTAGTGTTAAAACCAATGTCAGCATGTTTTCAAGGTATCTGGGCAGTTTGAGCTTTTTTCACCCTGTTCCTGGTAAATTTCATCGGTGTGTGCTGAAATTGCCTCAAGGACACACAAACAAATATGGACAGAGCAGCAAATCAGTATCAGCAGCAGCAGCAGCAGAAGCATTGAGACTGACATTATCACCAGCTTTATTTGTGCTCAGAGTTTGGTCTACAACACAATTTCTAGCACCAATACTGAAACTGTATGGACCCGAAACCATTTTTTTTAAAGGAAAAGAAACAAAAGGACCATAAATATATAAAAGGGCTACATGTGTTTAACAGTCACAGATATGAGGGAAATTACAAAGAATGGATGGCATGTAGAAAATATCTCTTACAAAACACTTTTCTTTTTAATTGTTGGATGTTCTTCTTGGGGTTTACAAGCTATTGAGCTCCAGCAGTGTTTGGTCCAGGACTTGGTGCATTCCTACGTTTTCCTCTTTAGCATGCGATAGGTTCTCTGCAATAAAAAGCAGCAGTAAGGGTTTGTCAGTGAACAGATGGATCCATCACTTATGAGCATTGGGTATACTAATAAAATGGTATCGTTTTATAGAGAAAACAAAAGATAAAGAGACATACTTTTATACTATATACATAGTATAAACTTATAAATCTGCCTTTTTTATAGTGTAAAGAATATGAAGTGACGTGAAGTGAAGTGAATGACATAAATCAGAGTAAAAGAGAAATATATTTTTATTGAGCTTCAGTTCATAGCAAAACAAGAAAGGAGCAGTGATAGCAAAGGAAGAAGAGGCAAAGTGCTTCTAATAAGGCAACGAAGGACAAAGAGAAAGTGAAAACGTCATAGGGCAAACGTAAGCTTTACAAGGTGTTCATATCAGTGAGGGCATGATCCAGCTCCTCGCTGATAGCCTTGAATTTCAGCTTCTGAGTGTACAGCTCATCTGAAGGTCAAATGGCAGGGAGAAAGCAGGAGGAGGAGGAAAAAGCAGAATGATGCAGACCGGGAAGAAGGAAAAAGAGAAACCAGAGAGAGCAGATTAAAGACTGAACATAGTAAGGATTTAAAAATGTGTTCAGTAAATAAGAAGTGCAGCTTGATATAAGAGTGGAGAGAAGGATTGAAGTTAGCCGTACCTTCTAAGTCATCAATGGTCTTTTCCAGCTTAGCCACTGTCCTCTCTGCAAATTCTGCACGGGTTTCCGCCTTTGTAACACAGTAAACATATTAATCATCCAGACACAGCTCATCTACTAGAACACAGCAGCTCCAAGATGAAAATTTACCTCCTTAAGTCTGTCATTCAGGACTTTAATCTCATCTTCATATTTGTCTTCTTTCTCAGAGTACTGCATGAAGAAATAAAAAGTTTGATCATTATATTGACATAAAGATCATTGTAAAGGTTTGTTATTCCACCATTAGCATTTATCCTACATAACTTCTATTTTTTCTTTTTGGTCAGAAAATAAGATAAAACTGTGTGCGTACTGCAGCGTTTGTACAACTGATGAGTAATTTCTTATCGAGTGTAAATGTGTGAAGTTGTTCGGATGTCAAGCAGCAAGCTGCAAAGACACTCACCTTATCAGACTGAGCCTCTAGAGACTTGAGGTTGTTGGTGACATTCTTAAGCTCTTCCTCCAGGTCGCCACACTTACTGGAGAACAGGGAAAAAAGTGCATGCGTTATCTTGGTAACAGCTGAGTGGTGACAGCAAGTAACTTTTTTTAATTTTTTTTATTTCATTGTATTTTTGCTTACAGCTCTGCAATTTCTGCCCTCTCCTCTGCCCTTTCCAGCTCCCCCTCAAGGATTACCAGTTTACGAGCAACCTGGAATCAAAACGAGAAGAAGTCAATGTTGAGCAAAAGCAGAAATAATGTAAAATCTATTTGATAAAAAAAAAAACAGCTGATCTCTGAGTATGTACCTCCTCATATTTGCGGTCGGCCTCCTCTGCAATGTGTTTAGCTTCTTTAAGCTGCATCTCTTGAATTTCCATCTTCTCCTCATCTTTCATGGCTCTGTTCTCGATCACCTTCATGCCCCTAGAGGTGAGGAAGACAATCTTTAGATCAACAAGTGGATTTGAGAGTGTGATATTACTGAGCAGTACTGCATGTAGTAGACTTAAATCAGCTGGGTGTGGCTTTCAGTTTTTAATATTTAAAATTATGCTGATTACGACTGCATCTATAGTCTGGGGTGTAAATCCTCCTGCTTTCATCCTAATGTTAAAAGGATGTTAATAAAAAACCTATAAATGGGCCATTCTAGAGCCTAAAATGACTCATGAAATATTGGGAAAAAGGACCTTGAAAAGTTTGTAAGGAAGGAAATTCCATTGTTTCCCATTGGAGAAAAAAAACACACACACACACACACACACACACACACACACACACACACACTGCAAATAGACTCTAAGCAAAGCAACACATCGGGGTTCTCTCACTGCTTAAAGCAAAACTGAGGGGGGATTCAAGCCAGTCCAACGGTTGTTGAATGGTTAAATTCTAAACACTGATAGCAAAGGATTGTTGACAGCATAGTTATTTTGGTATCAGGGTTCAAATTGAATTATTTTGAAACGTGCAGATTTATGAGTACATCTAAATGTAGTACATGTGTCACCTTTCACTCTCATCCGCAGCCTTCTCAGCCTCCTCCAGTTTCTGCAGGGCTGTGGCCAGTCTCTCCTGGGCTCGGTCCAGCTCCTCCTCCACCAGCTGGATGCGGCGGTTCAGAGATGCCACATCACCTTCAGCCTGTCACCACACAGAGAGAGAATGGCAAAGAGAGGTCAGAGGTCGGCCAGGAAACATACAGCTGATAAAACAGGAAGGCCATTGTTTAGGGTTAACATGAGTGGCTATATGATTGATCATCACTGATCATCACCAAATGTTTTAAATTAAACCACACTCTTATAAACAAATGTTCATAGACAGTTGTTAAATTTTCTTAAATCTGATTACTATTGTTAATTTTAACATCATAGGATCACATTATTTCAAGGGATGAAGTGCGCCAAAAAACTTTAAAAAAACTTTGCTCAAAATTAAAACAAAACTGAAAATGTTAAATGGGTGATTTGCATGGGTGTAGTAAAATTGTTCAATGTACAAAATGTGGTAGATATGTGCAACATCCCAACACCACTCTATACAACACAACTCTTCATTTTTTGGAGCATTTTTTCACCATTTGTGCTCATTTAATCTGCCATTTACTTTTAGTTCATTGTTGAACACACTTGAACATTCTTCGAAGTTCTCATCAGCAGCATGTCCACATGGATTTCTATATGTCACCATCAAACAGGAAGTTGTTGAAACTCATTTACGTACATATCTGAACAGATAGCCAATGTTGAGTTGGTAAATAAGTCAGCCATAAGTGACAGACATCATATATCATATGAGTTATTTAGTGTGTTCTGTTACATTAACATGATAAATTAATTAATTATCACCTTATCCTTAATAGCATGTACTGTATGTAGTGCTCACTGGAAGTGATATGAGACTAATTTGTGCACATTTTTAAGCCTCCAGGTGTGAAGAGTCTACGCCTGTAATAAAATCTCTACTGTGGTATGTCTTGACGTTCCCAAAGGTGCAAGGGGCCTGGTCTCTGGTGTTTGAAACTTTGACTACCTTTGAACTGTCTCTGCTGCTGCTGTTTGCTTGTTTCACTTTTAGAAGCCACAATGAGTTCAGAACTCTGCAGCCTGCCCAGAAACCTTGAAAACATGCTGACATTGGTTTTAACACTGAAAAAAAAGGACTAACATAGCATACGGCTGGCCTTATTCTTTACAGGCTGTTTCCTGCGAGACTGATACCACAGATAACTAGGCTACTTCTCTTCTTCCTGAAGAGGTTGAAGAAGAGGAGGAGGAAGGGTACAGCGCCTCATTTCTGACAGGCTTCCTGTCAAGTGTTTTTTTTTTCTGTCAAAAGAGTCCAAAGGAGACAGGAACAAAACTTCTTAATGTTTGACAAAACAATTTCCTCACGTCTCAAACTATTGCTGAGGCGGGTAAACAAAAATGGAGCCGTATAAAACTCACATCTCTTCACATTTAAACAAGCATTCATTTACAATGATACCGAGGAAGAAGCTCGATGCGATTCTAGGTGTTTCAGTGGACATGGGGCGGGTTGATGTTAGATAACGCAGCCGAACAAAAGTCTACAAAGTCATTTGTGGAATGACGCGAAAAAAACGACCAGACTTTCGCTAACAAAATAAAACAAGAGGTCGAACAACAGTAACAAATAAGCAACTACAACATGTTTCTTAATGAGTTATATGCGTCAGATTACAACTTCTGGCCAATTATGTCGTGCACAATAAAATAAGAGAAATAAAAAAGATGCTTCACAGGAATGTGAGCATTACATGAACCAAACTAGCCTCAGGAGCCGGTTAAAATGATCAAATATCTCACTTTTTCACGCAGTTCTCGCTCTGTGTCCAGCTCCCTTTGTACTCCCAGTGCTCGGTCTTCTGCCTCCTCAACTTGCTGCTGAAGAGTTTGGATTTTCTTCTTCACCATCTCCATTATTTCGATTGTTTGCTTTTCCTCAAATGCCAAAAGACAAAGAGCCCAAAAGATAGCTGGCGGTCTTTATCCGCGACTTATTGATTTACGGTGAAGTTTCAGGCTCCGAGGAAACTCTTTTTTTCTTTTCTTTTTTTCCCCCCTCGAGCAGGAAATCAGGGACGTGCAGTGCTGGGATGGGATGGGTAAAAAAAAAAGAGAAAAAAAAAGGCTGGGAGTTTTCAGGAAATTTATGACGAGATCCTCCAATCCAGTGAAGAATCCTGACTTCGATGACATCACAGGATCCAGGAGGGGAAGGGACTGAGCTTTTCTTCCACAAAAGAGGTGTGTTATGTCACTTTTTTAACGAGTGGAAGTCTGGGTTTTGTATTGTGGACTTATATGGCAAACGTAAGGTGTTAACACAAGCTGGGTTTTTTTCTGATTTGATTAGAGGGAGATGAACACAGGAAGGGTTCTGCATGAGTCATTTAGGCTACTGCATGAATCCTGATGTGAATCACAGCCTGTCTGATAGTTTGATAACGTAAAAGAGAAATTCACAAGCAGCAATAGTGGGAGGAAGTTGTAAGCTTTATGGAAATCAAAGGTCCAAAGATTTAACTCTTTAAGGGAAGGGTCACAAGTGGGGTGTGGCGTTGATAATCCTGTTCAACTGGGGTTGTTGACCTGCAGGGCTTTGGAATGTAAATTGATTTGTTTGCAGACGTGACCCGCAGCCATTGGACATTCCTTCAGCGCCTCCTCCTCCTCATTCTTTCTTCCTCAGAGAAAAGCCTGCATTTATTGTCTTATCATAGTGCCCTTCATAATCAGTGAAACACATTACAGGAACAAATAATCGTGGACATGCTTTCTTTGATTTTTTTCTCTTTTCTGTTTCAAAACATTTAAAACATGATTTATTTACAATGTATTAATTAATTAATACGTTTTTCTTATTAAGACTGCAATTACCCCCCCTACAATATGTCACTTCTACGGACATGTAAAGTGAAGTTTAATTTATTTTTTCTATTCTTTTTTTTAAAATAATGAATTATTTATTTATTTATTTTGTTTGTTAATTTGTTTATTGGTCAGTGGATGTCAGTGTGTGTGAGATGACTCACTGAAAAGGTTAATTTGCAAGTATACCATCCTCACCCATGTATGTATAGGATAATGGCTGTTAAACAGGGTTAAATGCACCTGAAGTCATCTGGCACCTTTAACCTTTAAGGTCTTAACCTGCTCTCACCTGCTTTCACTGACAGTTTGGAGCTGCACTGTAGAGCTCCTTCCACACAATACGAAGTAGAGTTCACTTGTATTAAACTATCACTCACCGAGTCAATTTCAAAACTGAAATTAAAGAGAAAATAAAATATGAGAAATGAGAATCTGCAGGTGCCACTCAGAGGTGAGTTGCATTGGATGACGTGATCGACATGATGCAGTCTGACACCAAGATTATATTTGATTATGTATTATAATTATGTTTATGGGACAGTAATTATGCTTTTCCTTTATAATTAATGCTATTTCCTTCTGGACTGCCAGTTTTATTAGCTGTAACATTAGTAACAAATGCATAGATGTATTTCTTTATTGATATATTTGAGACACTTTTTATAAGGATAAATTTGCTGAAAATGCTGAAAATTGAAAATGTATTTATTTTCAGTTAAAATGTTTGGTGATGCTTAAAGAGAAATAGGAAACACATTTTTATGATGAAATTCTTGGTGGGTATTATTTCCAGTGTTGGATTTAGAGTTGATTATTAAGTATTTGGATTCGACTCGATTGCATTCGAGTTTTTCTGAACTATTTACAAAAGTTGTCTTTTAATTTGTATCCAGAAACTGACAACATTTTAAATGAATCTGATTCGGCAATGTAAAAACACACTCCTACAACCAAACATCACATTTCTTGAGCTATATCTTATTATAAATTATATATCAAGATAATTCCTAATTTGAGCTCATTCTCTTCTCTCTCTTTTTTTTATGTACAGGTGGGACTTCTTTATGGGTCAGTTGTCATGTCACCATTGAACATGGACTACATATGCACTGTGAGGCTGAACAGAGGAGAATATCTCTACCCCAAAAAAGGCCAAAGCATTGATTTCATTAGACACTGCATGGGGTTCTCTGTTTGCTTAAACTGCATTCCTGGGATTCCTGGTCGGCTACAGGCCGACTAAGTTTTGTCTGTGCTTGAGAAATAGCTCACAGTGCATCCAGTAACTTAATCATTCTCAACACTGTCTGAGAAGATCAAAGTTAGTCATTCCATGATTCATTCAGGGATTGTTGGTTTTACATTGAAAATTCATAGTGGCACAAAAGTACTTTTGTCATTAAAACAATTATTCTGATTGTATTATTTTCATCTGTTATTATTTTATACAAATAGATTTACCATGCTCCTGTGTGTTTTTATTACGAAACTGAATGTAAGTGTTTCCATCATGCTGCTCTCTTGTTTTATCACTTTAAACAATCAACCACATTCTAAGGTATTCTTCGGGATTAGATTACATTTTTCCTGCGAGTCCGGACATTGCCTTTTTGGGTTGTGTAAGCAGCAGAAGCAACACCCTGAGTTCAGCCAGCTCTTCATTCAGTGATTTAACTTCAAACATTTTTTGCCAGAGAAGAACTTGAGTCATCTTTTTGCAATCATGGGCTGATGGTTAAGTCCATCAGTAATGAGCGGATATTGATACTTTAAAGGAGGGAAACTAAGATGTTGTGGTGGCACTGTTATGTGAATAATGTGTTTCAGATGGAGGCTTTGTGGTTAACTCACATCTGCGGCCTTCTTCTCCGACAGTTCCAGTTTCTCCTGAGCATCCTTCAGAGCCTCGGAGAACTTCTCCAGCTCATCCTCTGTTCCCTTTAGTTTCTTTTGCAGAGCGAGCAGCTCATCCTCCAGCTGACACACAACAAACAAGACACAAAGTCAGGGACAAAACTTTTTGTCCTGTGGACCTACAGAAAAAGCACACACTGATCTGAGATGCTCTAACATTGTTTTTATAGGGTGATACAGCACATAATTATATCAAATTATTGTTGATAATTTACGACATTCTCATTAAAATCCCAAAATTTTTGTCCCACTACACAGAGATTTGGATGCCTCTACTTAGTTTGTGTATTATCCAACAATATATGGGAATCTGGGACGTTGAAGCTCTTATTTTGGGAGTTAAATCTTTTTTTTGGTCAAGATTTTTCTTTATTTATTCATTCTGGGGTAATATATATAATTATTGTTCCTGAAAGAAAACCAGCTATTTTTGAATGCTCTGATGGGTATTTATCACTTCATTTTTCCAAACAACTGTTTTGATTGATTTAGTGTGGGCAAAAAACTTCATGTTTTAAGAGATGGCTGCAAAATGATTGTATTTTAAGTTAAAGTTTAGTTCAATTGTTTGATTATTTGAGATTGTGAGTCTACTATTTCTAGTATCAGGATTCCTTTGAGGTGATTTCATGGGAGCATTAAAGTCTGTCAGTTTCATCTTGTGGCTACAATGAATATTAGTATTATAAAGCTGTAATATATTGAATAAGTTGTTTTTTCATTTGTTTTCCATATATTGAGCTAATTCATCCTTTGAGGACCATGAATGTCCTTATACTATTTTATGAAAGTTTATGAAGCCTAAAACATATATATAAATAAAAAATAATAAAACATTTATGAATTTTATAATATGATCTATCATGCTGCCAAAAGATCCAATCAGGAATTTTTCATCAGTAGAAACTAGCTCCTTTGTTAACCATTCACCATGAGGTCTGTGGATTATCAGAGAGAACTGGGACATTCCCTCTGAAAAGATAGCCGGCCTCTGAATTTTTGGAATTCTTTTGTAATTTGGGTGACCCAGTCCTGTAATTGCTGCAGGAGTCGGAGCCTGATGCTCTGTGTGATAGATGTTTATATTGTATATTAGTCCTTGTGTATTTTCAGAGCCTTCCGTCAGTCTGACTGCACCCTGGTGTTCAACTCATCTTGCCAAGAATAGCAAAGAAAGTGTCTCTAAGTGCTGCCTGCATCCCTGCCATCCTAACAAACTAAACAGCTCCACATAATCTTCTTAGATTTCATGCTGACTGTTCCACGATGTGCAAGACAAGCCAGGGGTCCATGTGTGCAGTGCTACTGACAACTGTCACTCCCCGTGCTCTCTGAGGGTATGAATAGGGCATTAGGCACCAGAGGGAGGATTTTTTTTCCATTTGCTTTTAAGTAGCTCCTGGCTTTGTCCAAGCCTCGTCAACTCCCAGCGCTGCAGCATTCCACCAGTACCACCATAATGACGACACCAACCCAAACTGCGCATTGATTGCCTATATTCAGAAACCTCATATGTCCTATTACATTTCCAGATTCCATTTTCTTTGTCTCAAGTGGGACAAGTATGCTATCATTAAGAGAGGCTTGGAAATATCTAGCTGTCAGAGGCTCAAGCGCTGCATCACCAAATATGGCTGTTTCGGATTTGTGATGTTTTCTTTCAGACCTCAGTTTAGATAAGGACGCTGAGCAACTCGGTCTAAAGAAAAGAAATCAGTAACTGCTGTAGAGGATGGGTTTTAGCTCCTGTAGCAGCATTCATATAACTTCATATAATCCCCTTGATTCACAGAAAAGTTGTGGGGCTGTCACTTCATTTATGCTTCTCTGTGGACATCCTCCACTTTCTCCTGCCTACAACACCTCAAGGGAGTCGGAGTTTTAAGTTGTTCCCTGTTATTCAGCAGATGGAAAATACTTGATATGCTCTCCACAGTCTGTATGTATGCTTTCATGATGCATCCATTTCTTTTTTTTCTCCATCTTAGGCCAGATTGTAATGATTATTCATTTTAACAGCAATATCTAACCTCATTATGTTCATAGTAATATATTCACATTGAGTTGCTTTAATTATTGATGTAAAAAAGAAAACCTAGTTAGAAATAAATGTTTATCCTTGCACCTCAAATTTCAGTTATCAAAACCACAGACACATGGTATTCCAAAAGAGCAACTAGATGGCACCACACCAATGCTGCAGTGTAGTTTTTATCAATTTCATCATAGATCCAGATGATAAATTTACATGAAATCCCAAATAGCGTTGTTTTGCAGCAATTCTACTTAAAAATGTCTTTACTTTTTTTTTTTTTGCCAAAGCTGAGTCATTTATTTTGTTCAGTAAATGTATCTATTTGAATTATTTGTACAATTTCATTGTTTAAATGCTCGTCTGTTGATTAAATAAAGTTTGTTCAAGTTCATCCATCCATTGGTTTATCGGCCACATCTCACCTGCTTGCATTTATCTTCTGCTGCCTTCTTGTCAGTTTCTGCCTGCTCTGCCCTGTCAATGGCATTCTCCTTGTCCAATTTCAGCATCTGCATCTTCTTCTTGATGGCCTCCATGGTGACCGTTGGC